>JARKHS020010779.1:0-20648 GCA_030143305.2 Amblyomma americanum
GCACGAGGATATGTGTTTGAGGTCATGTGATGCTACGGTGATGGCGTAAGCCGAATTGTGGGTGTACTCTGCCTAGTCCACGTAGACCGCGTCTTTGTCGCTTGCATGAGCTTTGTGTAAAGCATTGGCACGAGCTTCGCGTCTGGCCTGGTTGTGAAATGGGTGTACGTTTTTGGGCAGAGGGTGAACTATGAGTCTGTCCCTGATGTGTGTTGGGATGGCGTGGGTGATGTTGGGGGTGGACCTGTTGGTTTAATCTTAAGAGAGGCGAGAATGTGTCTGCCTGTATTTGTGGAGGAGAGTCTGTCAATCTGAGCCGTGCGATGAGCTTCAGTTAGTTCTTGTAGTGTATTGTGTACTCCCATGCGTAGGTGATGGGTGGTGGGAGCTCGTTGTGGGAGATTTAAGGCTGACTTGTATGCCTGTCTTATTAGTGCATCTACCTTCTCCTCTTCTGACTTTGTGAGGCAGAGGTAGGGAAGGGAGTAAAACATCCAGCTAATCACGAATGCCTGCACCAGCCGCCTAAGGTCATGTTAACGCATGCCTCGGTGCCTGTTCGCTATTCTTCTAATCAGTCGGATGGTTTGATATGTCGTGATTGTTAGTTTGGAGATGGTCTCCGTGTTGCGCCCATTGTTTTGCAAGAACATACCTAGGATGCGTATCTTTTCAACCTCTGGCACTGGTAGACCATTGAGCTCGACGTGTATGGAGGTGTTTTCCTTCCTGTTGCGGTTCGGGGTCGGGTGGAGTAGCAAGAGTTCAGACTTAGCAGAGGAGCATGCGAGGCCTATAGAGGCCGCGCACTCCACTACCGCGTCCGCACCTGCTTGAAGGGTTTCTTTCATGGTGCCAACATTACCCATGGTGGCCCTTAAGGTAATGCAGTCTGCATAGAAGGAGTGGGAGAGGTTTGGGATGCGCTCTAGCTTGCGAGCCATGGGAATGAGAGTGATTTTGAAAAGTAGGGGAGATAAGATTGACCCCAGGGGTGTCCCCCTGCTGCCCAGAGGAAAGGAGGGGGACTCTATAGGGCCTGGTTTGATTTACGCTGTGCGGTCTCGTAGGAAAGCTGCTATGTAGGTATGCGTTCGAGTCCGGACTCCTAGATTAGATAAGGCGTCCAGTATGGCTGCGTGTTGGACATTGTCAAACGTCTTAGTGAGGTCAAAGGCTAGCAGTGCTCGTGTGCGTTTGCAATGTCTGGGATGTAGGATTTCTTCTGAGATGTGAAGCATTACGTCTTGTGTTGATAGATGGCTTCGGAATCCTAGCATTGTGTGGGGAAAGAGCTCTTTTCTTTGCTTGTAATATTGCAGCCTGTTTAGGATTACGTGCTCAAATAGCTTTCCCAAGCATGAGGTGAGGGAGATTGGCCTGAGGTTTAACAGGTCTAGCGGTTTTCCGAGCTTGGGGATGAAAGTGACACTCGCATGAGTCCACTCGGAGGGAAGAGTACCTTCCTTCCAGTGCTTGTTGAAAAGTTCTTTTAGGGCTTGGATTTAGTTCTCGTCCAAATTTCGCATCTTTTGTTTGTGATCCTGTCTGCTCCTGGCGCAGACGTGGTGCGAAGTTCGAACATTGCTGCCCTAACCTCCCACGTAGTTATGTCCGCGTCGAGCTCGGGGTTTTCTACGCCCAAGTACGAAGGAAGGGGTAATTTGGGAGTTGTTGTGAGGTACCTGTCTTTGAGATTCTGGATCAGGACATCATCATCCATACCTATTCTGTGAATGAGGCACGTTATATTACGCTGTTGCGTACTCTTCGTGTTGTGGGATTCTGAGAGGCAGCGCAGAAATTTCCATGTGTCTATTAGGCCCAGGTTGCCCTCCATGCGGTTGCAGAGCAGACCCCATTGCTGACGGGTCAGTTGTGCCGCGTGTGCCTCTATTTCCTTGATCAAGGCTGATATTCTTAACTTGAGTGATCTGTTGTGTTTGTTACGAAGCCATTGTTTCTGCAGGCTGGAGTGAGCCTCCCACATGTGAAGGAGTCTACTGTCGACAGCTTCCGATTCGTGATTGCTCGGGATCTCAGATGTCGCTGTAGCGACGTCCTTTGTGGGTTCTTGCCACCCACCTGGCAGGGTGTTTGATTTGGGTGGGGGCGTCGTTCCGGATGTTCCGAAACTTGTCTCAGTCTGTGATCTGCAGCTTCTTTTTCATGAAGGGGGCGAGTGAGTTTAGCGAGAGTGAGGTTTCAGTTATGTAGTGGTCGCTGCCTAGGGAGGTCTGCGTGTTCGACCACTGAAATTTTGTGATATTCTTTGTGAGTGTGAGATCGGGAGTGGTGTTGTGTGGAACGCTGTTACCGATGCGCGTATGTTGTTGCGGATTATTGACGAGGGTGAGTCCCTCGTTCTGAATTAGTGCCCAGAGCTGTGCTCCTTTCCTGCAGTTGAATTTATACCCCCAGCTGACGTGTCTGGCATTAAAGTCACCAAGCACTATAAGCGGGTGTTTAGCGCTGATATGGAGCGCTTTGCGGGCTGCTGTATGTGTTGAGGATGTATAGGCTAGTGCTATTTCTAGTTTTGGGCAGGAGCTCTATTAGGGGACAATCTATATATTCAAACTCTATGGGGTGATCTGTAGCGGTGATTACTCTGTGAACTAGGGTTGCTACCCTTTGAATGGGTTTGTTCATTGGCGTGCGGGGAGTGTAGTTGACTAGTCTGACCGGAGCTTGAGTTTCCTGCAGTGCGATGACTGTGGAGACTTCTGTGTCGGAAGGAGATTGAACATGTGGAGTTGCAGTTTGCTTCAATTGGAGCGATATCCTCTGCAATTACACTGCCACACTCTAAGGTCGTTGTGGTTTGCTGCCATTATGCACTGTTCTGAAAGCGAATGGGTTGAGTTTGATTTATGTGGGCGGAAACGCTTGGTCTAGTTTGCTCTGCACCTGAGCAGCGATGGCATCGTGGGCGCTAGATCTCTGCTCGAGCGTCGTCATTCTGTTGTTGAGATTGCTCGTCCATGTGCTCATGTCTTTGGTCATGGCTTCGAATTTATTTTCCATTTTCTGTTCAAGAATAGTGATCGCGTTGATGAGGGTTCCTAACGTTGTGACGTCCTCAGTGGTAGTGTTTTCTTTTGCTCTGCGCTTGGCAGGTGTGCTTTGGGTGGGTGAGTTCGGCGGGCTAGCTACCCGGGTGAGAGATGGGATATCTTGAGGGATTTCCATTTTCTCTGTTGGCGGGATTCTTTGTAGTAGCAATGGAAGTTGCTTGCTAAGACTATCGATTGGTTGACTCTGATGTTGGATTTGCTTCCTTTGCTGTTCCAGCTGTGATTTAAGTTGATTATTCTCACGGACAAAGGAAGGAGATCGCGGACCCCTGCTCACCTGTTTGTCAGATGCTGACTCTCCAGTCTTTCCTTGTTTCTCAGACGTGGGCTGTCTGGTGAGGGGTGGGAAGGACTCGTACCGGGACTGGTGACGGGAGTTGGCGCGGCTTCTCGAGCTTGATCGCTGCCTGCGGCGGGATTCCCGGGGGTTGCGTTCTTTGTCGTATCATTTTTGGGTGTCGGCCTCTTGTTGCCCGGCCGGTTGAAACGCTGATTGCAGTCCTTGGAGCCTGTGAAGTGGGATCCATTGCAGATGATGCATTTGGCTGCGCACGTGGGTGGCTCGACTGGTGAATGAGGATCTCCACAGCGCTGGCAGATATTTTGCTTGTGCTGGATACAGACGTCGCTTCCGTGACCGGCTTTCCGGCAGTTGAAGCATGCCTCGGCTTTTGCCAGGAAGGGATAGCAGTTATATACGGCCCCGTATAAACGTAGTTGCCTTGGAACCGACTCTGTGTTGACGAAAGTGACGAGTATGGACTTAGTCTTGCCCAATCGTCTGGCGTCCGTAATGTCATACGAACTTATTTTGTTGAAAGTCTGAAGTTCCTGAACTATCTGTTCAGGCGTCTGGTCGTATATAGCGTTGTAGAGAACGCCTCGGATAGCGCTGTATGGTTGGGCGATGTAGGCCTTTGAAGGGTAGGTCATTTTGGAGATGTGAAGAGACTGTAGCCTAACGTAGCGTTCCGCTCTGTTCTCTGATGGTGTACTGATGGTAAAGGAGTTGTTTCGAGGACTTATGCGTATGGCGTCTTGTTGACGTACTGCCTCTATTGGGAGTTTCAGGGAGGTGCATACGAGGGATAGGATGTAGCCCCCATTGTGTTTGCGGAGGTCTAGGCCCCCACTCGGGTGGTAGATGATTTTCAGGTCTGAGGCGGGTAGCTTGGGTAGCGGAGCCTGACGCTTTATAGTTGGTGGAGGAGACTTGCCTTGCTTGGGCTGGGCCGGTGTGGTGGGTCCGTCCGGTGGCTTGAGAGGGGAGCTCGAAGTGGCGGGCTCGTGGAGCGGTGCTGAGTGCGCCAGTTTAAGGGCTGTGAGGGCCCTGGTCTATCTAGGATCCGTGGCGAATTCTTCAGGCGAGATTGCTTCTCCGCCGACTTGGTATAACCTGCTGCTGCAGACAGGCTCGGCGTTTGGTGAAGCCATGTGCGCACTGTGAGGCTAGGCCTAGCCTAGCCCAGGAGCGGCAGGTTCCGGCTAGGCCTACTGCGAGGACCAGCGAAGCGTCTGCACCTCGGTGTCAAGAACAAATTTCGGATTCGGAAGTCCCGAAAAGTGGACGCAAATGGTGCACATCTTCACAAACCGTTTGCAACACTTTCAGTCCATGAACAGTCGAAAAACCGCACAAAACAGTAGAAAACTACGGAGCCGACGTGTGACGCGTCCGTGTGTTCTGGCAGCCCTCCACTACGGCATCTCTTTCTCCCTTTCTTCTTTCACTGCTTCCTTTATCCCTTCCCTTACGGCGCGGTTCAGGTTTCCAACGATATATGAGACATACTGCGCCATTTCCTTTCCCCAAAAACCAACAACCAACCGACCGACCGACCGACCGACCGACCGACCGACCGACCGACCGACCGACCGACCAGCCAGCCAGCCAGCCAACCAACCAACCAACCAACCAACCAACCAACCAACCAACCAACCAACCAACCAACCAACCAACCAACCAACCAACCAACCAACCAACCAACCAACCAACCAACCAACCAACCAACCAGCCAGCCAACCAACCAACCAACCAACCAACCAACCAACCAACCAACCAACCAACCAACCAACCAACCAACCAACCAACCAACCAACCAACCAACCAACCAACCAACCAACCAACCAACCAACCAACCGACCGACCGACCGACCAACCAACCAACCAACCACCCAACCAACCAACCAACCAACCAACCAACCAACCAGCCAGCCAACCAACCAACCAACCAACCAACCAACCAACCAACCAACCAACCAACCAACCAACCAACCAACCAACCAACCAACCAACCAACCAACCAACCAACCAACCAGCCAACCGACCGACCGACCCACCAACCAACCAACCAACCAACCAACCAACCAACCAACCAACCAACCAACCAACCAACCAACCAACCAACCAACCAACCAACTCAACCCAACCCAACCCAACCAACCGACCAAAATCTTCCGGAGCCCTCCACTACGGCCCTCATTTCTTACTACTTTCCAGGATCTCAGTGGTGTCTCTTGCGAGCAGCCCCTACATTTCGGTGAAGAGCTTAATACGTATCAGGAGATCCTTAATCACTACATGTCGGAATGTCAGTCGTACCCAAGTGTAGACAAACTTTCTAAGAAAAAAGGTAGCATGGATGAAAATGCAAACGGTAGTCTCTCTGAATCCGCGACTTTTAAGCAGATGGCACCCCGAGGTGTTTCTGCCTATTTGCGTCAGAAGATGGAGACGCAGGAATGGGCATAACGGCCGCGGCGGCCGCGTTTCGATCGCAAAGGCCCCGTGTGCTGTGCGATGTCAGTGCACGTTAAGGATAATAATAATAATAATAATAATAATAATAATAATAATAATAATAATAATAATAATAATAATAATAATAATAATAATAATAATAATAATAATAATAATAATAATAATTGGTTTTTAGGGAAATGAAATAGCGCAGTATCTGTCTGATATATCGGCGGGTGCCATAAGGGAAGGAATAAAGCAGGAAGTGAAAGGAGAAAGGAAGAAAGAGGTGCCGTAGTGGAGGGCTTTGGAATAATTTCGACCACCTGGGGATCTTTAACGTGCACTGACATCGCACAGCACACGGGCGCCTTAGCGTTTTGCCTTCATAAAAACGCAGCCGCCGCGGTCGCGTTTGAACACCGGATAAGTAGCCGAGCGCTCTGACCACTAAGCCACCGCTGCGGGTCGTTAAAGATCCCCAGGTGGCCGAAATTATTCCGGAGCCCTCCACTACGTCGTCTCTTCCTTCCTTTCTTCTTTTACTTCCTTGTTTATCCCTTCCTCTCTTACGGCGTGGTTTGGGTGTGCACCTAAATAAGTGAGATAATAATAATAATAATAATAATAATAACAATAATAATATTAACAATAGTAATAATAATAATAATAATTGGTTTTTGGGAAAGGAAACGGCGCAGTATCTGTCTGACATGTCGTTGGACACCTGAACCGCGCCGTAAGGGAAGAAATAAAGGAGGGAGTGAAAGAAGGAAGAGAGAGGTGCCGCAGTGGAGGGCTCCGGAATAATATTTCGACCACCTAGGGTTCTTTGACGTGCACTGACATCCCACAGCATACGGGCGCCTTAGCGTTTTGCCTCCATAAAAACGCAGCCGCCGCGGTCGGGTTCGAACCCGGGAACTCCGGATCTGTAGCCGAGCGCCCTAACCACTGAGCCACCACGGCGGGTAAATAAATGAGACAAGTGACCATTTGCGGACAAGTTGATGCGCATGTGCAGTGAAGGCGCAGCCAGCGCCCTCTGTAGGCGATTTGGTTTTTGTTGGAAAACATGAGCCGGCCGTGCATTCCTGCGCTGTAGTGCGGCGACTGATGTGAGCTGTACCTGCCACGTAACTGCCTTGTAACTGCAACGCGTTTCTATCTAAACTAACCACGCGTTTTGCAACAGCGAGACTTGGACGTGATAAAAGCCGCGACGAGATACAAGGCGCAAAAGACGAAGCCGTTGATGGGGACAGCAATGCGCGCATCCAGCACGTTTCGAAACGGCTGTTCCTGAAACATTTCGCGCTTGCTTCCAAGCGCGCACAACCCGGTCGTTCTAGAAGCGTTTTGTCATCGACGCACGTGCGTATCGATGAAAACCGATTGATAGATACTAGTATGGACATTCACCAAAAATGCTACAATGTCAAGTTGTGCTATCTGAACAGCTGGAGGACGGCAACGGCAAAGCAACGCTCTGCTGTATCAGCACGAGCCGTGATTGAGATGATACAACGGGTCGTTTACTAATCAATTAAATGTGGCCTGCGGCGAAAGGTGCTGTATGAAGTTAGCAGAAGCTTTTTTTTCCATATTCAAATGACACTGGACATACTGACAAACTTCATTTTCGCCTTGCATGTTATCCGCATGCATTCTTCACGTAGTAAACCTTGTTAGCCCATTTGTCGGACTATGCACTTCACCCTTTCTTATGGAACATCATTACTCGCCGTAGCATTTTAGTACGCATTTGATGGCTACATTTTATCTTCTCACCATTTTATTTCTTTTATTTTACTTTTTCGGCACCGCTCACCTTCCGCCTTTATCTCCCAAATTCTCTTCCTCGCTCAGATTAGCAGTCCAGTGATTTTTAAACGCCAGCTAAATTCTCTGTTTTTTCATTAAAGAGGTTCTCTCTCTGTCCTGCCCTATCAAGAAAACGCAATCAAAAGTCTGTGCGCATTAGGAAAGTGCATTCTATCATACTGTTACACTCGTCCGCGCATAGGCGCACATTTATGCACATTTTGATCTGGTTATATGGCGTTCCGTTGAGGTAGCAGAGTCCAGGTGTTGCCACACATGGTCGTTTTTCAGACCACAACGCGAAAACTCTTCGCTCCACCCCGTTACTAAGAACGGAAATGCTCTTTCGTTATCAGACGCACGTTTCCGTCAAAGAAAACACACCAAAAGAACAAAACAAGCGCACGTGTACTGCTGAACGCTGCCTTGCACAAGTTTGGTCGGGAACCCCTTTGCAACCAAAAGTGCCAGCGGAGCTTCCCTGTTTGCACAACAGGTGGCACTCGCTTTTCCGCAAATGGTCAATTACTGTGCTATTTTCTTTCCTGAAAAAACAATTTTCAATTTTGAAGCATTTTTAAGGTGCAGATTTTTCATTTGTGTGATGTCCCCGGACTTTAATATATAAATTTTTATTTTTCTGCGGCCAACTTCTGTCGCGCTCCACAAGGCATTATGTCGGGGCGGGGGGGGGGGGGGGAGAGAAGAAAAAGATATGCAAGCTAAAGCACGCGCCACCTCGCTTGCAGGAGCAGCGCGATCAGAAGAAGCTCTGGAATGTTCCACAAGCCACGTCGCTGCGACAGTGTCGGCTGAACAGGACGACGGGCGCTCGCCATGAACGTCAGCCACGTCCCCGCCGCCAAGAACTTCGCGGCGGAGGGCGTGTTCGGCCTCCTGGACACGCAGGACCTGTTCACGTGTGTGTCCCGGCTGTGGCGTTCTGTGGTTCTGCCTCGGCTGCGCAGGAAGCTGATCTCGGTCTCCGTCTGCCGTGCGCAGGTGAGTTCCATTTCGACCTCTTGCCCTTTTCAGCCGACACGTCATCGCTGTAGATTTGGGCCGGGACATGGCGATTTGAGCTAATATCACTTTTCATGCTGTGTAACATGCTCTGTAACCTACCACTGAAGTGAAAACACTGGTAGAGCTCATGCGGTCCGAAGCGTAGCCTGCAGCTTGATCAATGAAATCGATGCAGCGTCTGTGTCAAGAAATCGGAGCGGCGTCTCTGTCGAAGAAATCGGAGCGGCGTCTGTGAGCCGGGGGGCGCTTTGTAGCATTTCTTTAGCTGCAGTGCCCATTTTTTAGCAGTATTGAGCAGTTTAGTTCAGTACCTTTAGCGTCGTGTCTCCGAGTTTCCGACAATCAGCCGCGTCCCTATATATGCATGGGCATTGACAAGTTTTGCCATCAGTGTGATGCAGGTCTTCGGCATCAGATTTCTGAATCGAAAGTCCGTAGTCAACGCCTCAGCCCGTTTTTACCCCATTGCTTGACTCCTGGTTTTTAATCATGCCGATTCGGATTTCGATACTTGTGCAGTGTTTCGACTCCGGTACAACCGCAGGTGGTAATTCTGAATAAACACTCGGCAGCCATAATTCCATCCCTTTTTTAAAACTGAAGCCCCGCTGCCAGACGCCACCATCTACGACGCGAAACATCGCGAGCCGTTGCACGCGCTGTGATTTTTTTTATTTTTCGTGCATGTGCGCGTGCGCAGGAACCGGAGGAGCTGCACGCTATGCCGCCGGCGCCCATCGTGCACTCCTGCGTGGACTCCCTCTGCCCCAAGCTTGCGAGATTTCGCAACATCCCCAGGATTGCCGGCATGCACCCATCCCTCGTGTTCATTTCGTGCCACGCAGACCTCAACGAGGACAAGAAGGGTAAGTCCATGGCGGCCGCGATCCGAGGACTAACGAACCTCGCGCCAGCGTTGTCGATGTTCTGAAGTCTCGCTGCGATGTCATTAAGAATTGGGCGCTATGCAGCCAGCTGGCTGCTGATGTAGATGCTTTCAGCCAACAGTATTCTTATCTGGGCAGTGCGTGAATCAAGGAAAGGAGAAACAACGACAAGGAGAATTAATATGGATTAGCTCAGCTAATCCAGGATATACAAAGCGAAAGATGTCGGCGTCCACTGTGTTCATTGGCGATGGCGTTGACATTGTTCTACACGGCGATGTCTTTGAGCAAAGGAAGTGGGCATAACTGGTTCCGTGGATAGGTGGGCGCTTTATTCGTGCTTTGATACATTTGGCGGTGGTGAGAGAAAGATGTGGCCTGAATGCATTAGCGCTGACAGCGTTGTGGCTCACATGCGGCACTGCCGCAATAGCTAGGCCGCAGCGTTCATTTGGTGATCAATCTATCTCGATCAACCATTAACTGCATGCCACATCCCAGGGTGGTAGGGAGGGCGCGCTGCCTTTCCAGTTTGCGAAACGCAATAAAAGCATTCTTTTGCAGCTGGACACCAACACCATGTACATGAAAGCGAGATTGAGGTCTCTACTGACCCACGGAGCCGGTTTTGCATCTTTCCTTTCGTGATAATGAACGGTCTTTGCAAAGTTGTCAACGCTCATGAACTCTATGAATGCCGTCGACTGTCTTGTTTTGTTTGGTTTTTGAGGAAAGGAAATGGAACAGTAACCGCCTGACATATCTCGGTGGACGCCAGCACCGCGCCGTAAAGGAAGGGATAAAAAAGGGAGGGAAAAAAGAGAGGACTGAAAATCGAAAGTTGGATTTACCCGCCCCTGTGTCTCAGTGGTTAGTGCGCACGGCTACTGAACCAGAGTTCCCGCGTTCGAACCCGACCGCGGTGGCTGGTTTTTATGGAGGAAAAAACCTAAGGCGCCCGTGTGCTGTGCGATGTCAGTGCACTTTAAAGATCCCCAGGTGGTCGAAATTATTCCAGAGCCCTCCACTACGGCACCTCTTTCTTCCTTTCTTCTTACACTCTTTTTTTTATCCCTTCCCTTACGGCGCGGTTCATGTGTCCAACGATATATGAGACAAATACTGTGCCATTCCCTTTCCGCAAAAACCAATTATTATTATTATTATTATTGGCCAGTAAAGCTTTCGCTTTAAAAACCTGGATAAAGAAAATTGGTTTTCGGAAAAGTAAATGCCGCAGTATCTGTCTCACATCTCTGCTGTAATGCGTAAAATATACTACATCTATGAGGACACCTGAACCGCGGTGCCGTGAGAGAAGTAAAGGGGGGGCAAGAGAAGAAAGGAAGAGGTGCCGTAGTGGAGGGCTCCGGGGTCTAGTCCAGGAATCAACCAGGGCCTTTGGCGCTCGAGATGTGGGCGCTTCCACTCTGCAAAAACTGATCGACGTTTAGCCATCGATAAAGATGTGTCTAGTTAATGCACGGGTTAATGCACGTATCTTCCAGATCTGTACTGAGGTGTACATGAGTAATTAGGAGCATGCAAAAGTAGATGTTGGCGTACCATGCGTTTCCGGTAAACCTGTGCGCTTGGCGTGCAGCCGTAGCGCCATCGTGTGGGACCCACTGAAACCCACCTTTCCCGTGCACTATGCTGGCCTGGCAGCTGGCGTGGGGGTGGGCGACCTTTCTGCGCCGGAGTACGTTTGTTTCTGAGCAGATGGGATGGAACCGCAGCCGTCTATGAGTGCTAGAGTGGAGCAGCGTCTGTGTTGTTTTCAGAGGCCTCCAGTAGACTCGAGTGATTTGTCTGATGGGCAAGCCGACGGCGTTCCGTGGACTCCCTGGCAGCGCTGCAACAGGCTGCTGCATTCCTCTCTGAAAGGCGAAGCTTAAGCGTCCTCCTATATTACGTCACAGCGTATACAGTGCATTTGGTCGAAAAGCAGTTGGCCTCGTAGTAGTTGGCCCCGCCGGGGTGGCTCAGTGGTTAGGGCGCTCGACTACTGATCCGGAGTTCCGGGGTTCGAACCCGACCGCGGCGGCTACGTTTTTATGGAGGAAAAACGCTAAGGCGCCCGTGTGCTGTGCGATGTCAGTGCACGTTAAAGATCACCAGGTGGTCGAAATTATTCCGGAGCCCTCCACTACGGTACCTATTCTTCCTTTCTTCTTTCACTCCCTCCTTTATCCGTTCCCTTGCGGCGCGGTTCAGGTGTCCAACGATATATGAGACAGATACTGCGCCATTTCCTTTCCTCAAAAACCAATTATTATTATTATTAGTAGTAGTAGTAGTTGTGGGCACCGCGTGTCGGAAATATTCCTTCCCTTACGGCGCGGTTCGGGTGTCCAAACAGATATGCGAGACAGGCATAATATCCTTCCTTTGAAACCAATGTTCATTTTCTTCCCTTACGGCTCGTTTCGGGTGTCCACGGAGATATGTGAGACAGGCGTCATTTCCTTTCCTTAAATAGTCCAACTGGCAAGGTGTCGCGCGGAACAGGCAATGGTGTTCCCTGGACCCCTTGGCAACACTGTCGCGTCCCAATCTTAAAGGCGAAGCTTAAGTGTCCTCTATTTTTATTTGCTGCTGATGGAGGTGGCTATAAATTCCGAACTTATTAGTGTCACAGGGTGCCGCCGACATCGGACTTGTTCTCGAAGCAGTTGCTGACGCCGTGTAAAGCCTGCCTCATTCCTGAAAAATTGAAATTTAAAATTCGTTTTTCAGGAAGGGCGCTCGGATACTGATCCGGAGTTCCCGGGTTCGAACCCTACCGCGGCGGCAGCGTTTTTATGGAGGCAAAACGCTAGTGCGCCCGTGTGCTGTGCTTTGTCAGTGCACGCTGAAGATCCCCAGGTGGTCGAAATTATTGCGGCACCCTCCACTACGGCACCTTTTTCTTCCTTTCTTCTTTCACTCCCTCCTCTATCCTTTTTCTTTGTGGCGCGGTTCAGGTGTCCAACGATATACGAGACAGATAGTGCGCCATTTCCTTTCCCCCAATAGCAGTTATTATTATCACCATCTAAACGTGGCCGCCGCGGTCGGGTTCCAACTCGGGTAGTCTAGATCTTTAGCCGAGGGTCCTAACCATTGAGACACCGCGGCGAGTCCCACGTCTGGACCTGAACGTGTTTCCTTCATCTATTACGGTATCTGCAGTTCCCATCTTTGATTCTTTTTGACACTTGTGCTCTGCTTTATGAGGAGACGTATTCTGCCACTTCTTTGTATTCTGCCTCAACACCTGCGCACTGTAACGATTTTTGAAGCAAAAAGCTTTGCTACGCCAGCTTTTCGAGCCGTCAGCGGGGCCGCAAGCTTGAACATCAATATAGCTACACTCCGTTCTTTACATTAGGTATGCGCTCTGAAATGTACGGAAGTAGTCCGCACGGAAAAATAAAGTGAGCCGTGTTACTGTGGTCTTGTTCATTGGGCGATTTGTCCAAGGGACCAGAGAGCGACAGCGTGTCGTCAGCGATTAATAGTGCATTTAACGAAGCTCATGAAAACATGTCATGTAATAAGCCTGCTTTTTCTGTTTCGCTCACCACAAGGAACGTACTACTTTTTGGTCGCGAATGCAGGCAGCGCGAACAACAGCGCTAGCTTTGACAGCATTGCACCTCATGTATGAAACGGCGTATAGAGGTCGAACCACGAACATAACTTGTGGTAGTCAGGTTCGACACCAAAATGGTCTATAAGGTCAAGGTGAAAGGTGAGGGTCAATTTCGAAAATATTTGTGAAATGGCCGCTGGAGTCGTTGCTGTAGCTGAAGTCATATGATAGAGGAGGAGCAAGAAGTCGAGGGGTATACACGCGCTTTTTTGCGCGGGGCTGGGATCTGAGTGCTCTCACACATGTGGCGAGAGCTCCTTTTCACCGTGGGTATCCGTTGCTAAACCGTCATCGCTTCAGATGCGCTGTTGTTGCGACGGGCGTTCTTTCTTTCAATCTTTCCTCTCATATCTCTTTCAACTTTCCTACTGTGTGCTTGTGGCAGCGATTGTGGCTCAGCTTGAGCCAGTGGGTAGGCCCGTTCACTGTCCTTTTCATTCTTCCTTCAGTCGCAACAACAGTTCACTGCCAGACGACTGGGGCGATGGAGGAAGATGAACTTCCTGCCGTAGCCGCGCACTGAGAAGTCTATGGAAACCACCAGTCGCTCGACCACAAACGTAGCCATGCCAGGAACAGTGTCGCTGAGAGCTTGATGTCACCTCATACCATTTGTGCAAATCAGACGCCTGAGCTTTTCGCATTCGACCAGAGTGAACCTGAGCTAAACCACCAGCAATTTTTGCAAGCTTCAGATTGTAAATAATTCAGCCATGGGCAGCCGCTCTGCAATGTAATCTTGAATATTCCAGATCTTACAAATGTTTAACACGCCGCGGTGACTCAGTGGCTAGAGCTCTCATCTACTGACCCGGAGTTCCCGGGTTCGAACCGGCCCACGTTTCGATGGACGCGAAACGCAAAAGGAGCCCGTGTGCAGTGCAAGATCCGTAAGTAGTCGAAATTATTCCAGAGCCCTCCACTACGGCATCTCCCCCTTCCTCTCTTCTCTCACTTCCTCTTTATGCGCGGTTGAGGTGTCCATCTAGATGTGACACATGCTTCGCCATTTCCTTTCCTTTGATCAAAAATCAATTTTCATTTTTTTTTCGACTAAAACCGTGATATACACAGGCAGTAATTAAACATTGAATTAAGCTTCGCCTTTAAGAGTGGGACGGTACAGCGTATTGCAGTGTCTATGGGGCCACTTAAAGCTATCCCCCGTTATGCGCGACCGCTTGCCCGCTGGAAACACCTTTGAAAGCATTTTTAATTTTTTCTTCAATTGTTTCATTTAATTGAAATAATTGAAACTCTAAATTCAGATCTTAACTGACCCGCCGCGGTGGCTCAGTGGTTAGGGCACTCGACTACTGATCCGGAGTTCCCGGGCTCGAACCCGACCGCGGCGGCTGCGTTTTTTATGGAGGAAAGACGGTAAGGCGCCCGTGTGCTGTGCGATGTCAGTGCACGTTAAAGATCCCCAGGCGGTCGAAATTATTCTGGAGCCCTCCACTACGGCAACTCTTTCTTCCTTTCTTCTTTCACTCCCTCCTTTATCCCTTCCGTTACGGCGCGGTTCAGGTGTCCAAAGATATGAGTTTCCCCCCCCCCCCAAAAAAAAACAATCATTAGATCTTAACTGGCATCATCAAGCTTTGGCTTGTTTACTCTGAGCTGTTTGACATCTTTTATCTGCAGGGCAATGGCCTTTCCCATGTGTCTACAATTAACCCTGGCCTTTGTTAGCTGCGACCACTGTATGCCCGCAAACTTCTTAATCTCCTTCGCCCACTTAACCTTCTCCTACCTTAGCTTGGAATCTACTCTATTAGCCTAAAGGACGAGCGGTTATCTAAGCCCACTTCTAAGCCTAAGCCCACTTCTTCATCTCGATTCCACTAGGATGTCATTAACCCGCGTTTGTTCCTCACCCACTCTTCCCGCCTCTGGTCTCTCAACGTAACACCTAAAATTTTCTTTCCATAGTTCGCTGCATATATCTTAAATTGAGTGGAACCCTTTTCGTTAGCCTCCACATTTATGTCCCGTAGTTGAGTACCGGTAAGGTACAGCTGGCTGTTGCACACTTTTCTCATCAGGGATATTGGTAAGCTGCCATTCATGATTAAGAGAACCAGCTATGATGAAACGCAAAAAGGCGCCCGTGTGCTGTGCGTTGTCAGTGCAAGTTCAACATCCCCAGGAGGTCGAAATTATTGTGGAGCCTTTCACTACGGCACCTCGTTCTTCCTTTCTTCTCTCACTCCTTCCTTTATCCCTTCCTTTATGGCGGGTTTCAGGTTTCCCCTGAGATGTGAGATGTTCCCGAAAAAACCCAATTTTAAATTCTCCCCCATTCTCATTCTTCTAGTTATTTCCATCTCATAATCCGAATCAGCGGTCACTACCTGCCCTAAGCAGACGTATTTCTTTACCGCTTCCAGCCCCTCGTTACCAATTGTGAACTGCTGCTCCCTTGCTAGACTGTGGAACATTACTTTGTTTTTTCTGCATGTTAATGTTTAGGCCTATCGTTCTACTCTGCCTGTCTAACTCATTGTTCATGCATTGCAGTGCATCTACTGAGTGACTCAGCAAGGCAATGTCATCAACGAATCTAAGATTATTTAGGCATTCTCCGATAACTCTTATCCCCAAGTATTCCCAACTCAGGCCTGACGACCAGGCGGTAGACGACTTTGGGATGGGTTTTAGGAATAGCAGGGGAAAATTATAAGTAGAGTTCCCAGATAGAAATAACTTAGGGATCAGGAATACCTTTTCTTCTAACGAGAGAACAGGCAGTGGAACTAGAAGAACCTCAGTGGTGAGACTAAAAATGAGACTTCATATTATGTGCCGCCCTTGCACCGTGTAGAATGTGGAGGTAGTCGGAAAAGTGCGTTGTAGCAACCACAGAACGGTAAAGTGTCGAATTAGCCTAGATTTGAAGAAGGAACGGAGGAAACTAGTGAAGCGGAAGCCCATTGAGGAGTTAGCAGTAAGAGGGAAAGCAGAGGAGTTTAGCATTTCACTGCAGAACAGATTTTGGGCTTTAACTGATGAAGACGATCTTAATGTTCAAACAATGAATGATAATCTGACTGCTAGAATTACGAAGTCCGCTGTAGGAGTAGGTGGTGGGATGGCTCGACAGGATACGTGCAAGCTATCTGAGGTGACGAAAGATCTGATTAAGAAACTCGAAAGCATGAGGGCGTCAAGCCCTAGAGCCCAAATAGAACTAGCAGAGCTATCGAAATTAATAAATAAGCACAATGTAGCCGACATAAAGAAGTTCAATATCGAGAGAATCGAACATGCTGTAATGAACAGAGGTAGCATAAAAGCGGCGAAGAGGAAAGTAGGCATTAGGCATAGGTAAAAACCATATGTATGCGTTAAGAGACAAGGAAGGCAATCTCATTCGCAATATGGATAAGATAGTTATTGTGGCCGAAGAGTTCTACAAAATACTATACAGTAGCCAATGTAAATAGAACGTTAATGAGAGAGACAGTAGCGAACAGCAATCTGTCATCCCGCCAGTAACGAAATAGCAAGAAAGAAAGCCTTAAGATAAACGAAAAGGGAAAAAGCAGCTGGTCAGTTTCTGGTAAAAGCAGATCTGATGAGGAACGGAGAGGAGATTGTGCTAAAAAAACTAGCCACCCTGTGTACGCAATGCCTTAGGACATCGGCGGTACCAGAAGCTTGGAAGAACGCGTTACCTTATTTCATAAGAAAGGAGAAGCCAAGGACTTGAAAAATTACAGGCCGATCAGCTTACTATCCGTTGCCTGCAAAGTATTTACTAAGGTAATAGCTAATAGAGTCAGGGCAACCTTAGACATTAATCAACCAAATGGTCAGACAGGCTTTCGTAAAGGATATTTCACAACAGATCATATCCACACTATCAATCAGGTGATAGCGAAATACGCAGAATATAAACAACCGCTGTATATAGTCTTTAGTGGTTACGATCAAGCATTTGACTGAGTGGAATCCTCCGCAGTCATGAAGGCATTGTGAAATCATGGTGTAGGAGAGCCTTATATGAAAATACTGGAAAGTGTCTTTAGCAACTGCACAGCTACGATAGTCCTCTAATAAGTCAGGAATAAAATTCCAATAATGAAAAGAGTTAGGAGGTAGACACGATCTCGCCAATGCTTTCGCCGCATGTTTACAGGAGGTATTCCGAAGCCTGAATTGGCACGTTTCAGCTCCGCTTTTTCCACTTTTATTTTTTTATTTCGTTAATTATTCAATGAATTACAATTGTTTCATTAACTTTTCATCGGCTATCACACACAAATCAATCATAAATCACTAGAAAAACCAATTACCATGATACGATTTTTTACACAGCTTAAGATTATTTCTGACACGGCTTGTCGACTATATACTACGCCGACGGCTCTTCGACAGAACTTGCTGTGTACGCTGCCGCGCAAAAATTACGTTTTCATTGCCTTTAAATTGGGCCATGAGAGCCGCAGACGGAAAAAAGTGTGTCCTTAGGGAGTTTCCATAGGCTGCAGGCACCCCCATGACTACTGTGCGGCGTGAATCAAACAACGTCCCTTGAACTGTGTCAGAGAGAGAGGAGAAGGTCTGAAAAGGGAGTGCTCCCACCCTTCTCCCCGCCCGCACAATAGACACAAGGGGGGCGAGTGCAAATCTTTAAGTGAACGTGATCTGCCATGAGATTTGGCTCCCCTTCATGGAACGAAACATATGAAAGTTTGCATGTTTTAAGAAAATGAAAAGCGCAGTAACTGTCTTCTTTCTCGGTAGACACTTCAACCGCGCTGTGAGGAAAGGCAGGAAGGTGGGAGTGAAATGAGAAAGATGCCGCGGAGGAGTCATACCCCTATAAAGGCGTTTGCATCACGTGGGGGAGACGTCCATCTCTCCGAGCTATTGACAACAGGTCCCGCTGCTGCTTCCAACCCGTTACCGCCAGGGCACGCAAAATAGCCCAGGGAACAAGACGGTGGCGCCGAGGGAGCCCTCATTTGAAAGCTCTATAAGATGCATATGAAAGAAGTCTCGTATAGCCCCTCAGCAGATTTTAGATGTTGAAGCCCACATACCACACAACTTCCCTGGAAGAGGAAGGCCACTCACCGGATAAGTCCGGATGTGGTCGACACGCTTGGTACCCTCAGTGGCCCCCAGTTCGTGAAGCAACTAATACTGAAATGAAAAAAAATTGAAATGACATGAAAAAACGAAATTTTGTTTTTGGGAAAGAAAATGGCGAAATATCTGTCTCACATATCGGCGGACAATTGAACCGCGCCGTAAGGGAAGGAATAAAAGAGGGACTAAGAGAATAATTTCGGCCATCTGTGGATTTTTAACGTGCACTGACATCACACATCACACGGGCGCAATTGTGTTTCGCCTCCATCGAAAGGAGGCCGCTGCGGTCGGGTTCGAACCCGGGTACACCGTATCAGTAGTCGAGAGCCCTAACCACTGAGCCATCGCGGCGGATTCTAATCTAGTTCCGCAGCGAATATTTATTGCCTGTATGGACTAACTCTCCGCTCCCCCGCCGTGAAACAGGTGCAGTTGCCGGTGGTTGTCCAGCGCGGCTCACCTGCAGCGGCGCCGCGGCAACGAGCCAGCCGCAGCGTCTTCTGGCCCAGCCTCTGTACTGGCTTCCTTTGCCGGGGCGTACGGCGAACTGGCTCCGGCGGAAGTCTGGAGCAATTTGTCCATCGTCAGCCCCATCGTCCGTCTGTGGGCATCAACGGCGGTGCCGGGCTCCGGAGTGCGCCACCTGGCCTGCGCATGTTCCGCGTGGCGCTGCACGTGACGGAGGCTAGCGTTGAGGGCAGCGCCGCCACCTTCCGCTGCACGGAGGACGCAACCTGCGAGGCCGCTCAGGTGAGGTCACCACAGGCGACGCCCCTCGCTGTATGCGTGTCTGATCTTCCACCTCGAACGTTCTACGACAAAACTCGCATTCAGCTGTGGAAGACTTTCAGTACGGACATTCTTGAACGGACAGGAAAGACGAACAACAGCGTCAGGCACTGCCTTGAGTACAGAAAATATCAGAATGCACGCGAAATGAAGCAGCGTGGTGAACTCTGCGATGAGCGCCAGGGCCCTTAGATCGCTGTCGAGTTACTGCGTAATCTCTTTTTAGATTTCATGATGTCATCCCGTGTGAGAATCTGTGAATATGCGGACCGTGGCGAAGCAGGTGAAGGAGGATTTGGATAGGATGGATGTGACGACAGCACGCCTTTCTTGAGGTGAGACGCGTGGTAAGGCCTCGTTCCTGGCTGCGCGGGCAGGCTGGAAATGTGACCCCACGACGACCATGACACGCCCGCGGGCATCTATACGCGCTGATAGCAGCTTCAGAAGAGGTCATGTCCGGCGTTACAATTACGTTGGATACGCTCGTCGAAGGTGACGCGAGCGGTGGTTGCGCCAGGCCGGCCGAGTGGAGAGTGCCATGCATGCACCGAGAAATGGGAGCATGGGGGTCAAGACCTGCGGTGCTACAGGAGAGGATTGAGTAAAGTTTACTACTGTTACTACGACATGAAGTCGTATTGTTCCCGTGGCACACACAAGGCAGCTGCTGTCTCAAGAGAGGGTATAGTGATAACGGGTCTGTGATTTCCAAGAATGAACTTCAACCACTGTCGTTAGTGAAAATTTGCTGGCAAGCGATTCTAGTTCTTTACATACTTTAGTGAGACCATCCTGTGTCGCCTTTGAATTGGACATACGAATATCACACACAGCTTCATACTCGCTGAACAAGGAAACCGGCTTTGTGAACTGCGTGGCGTGGTGGTCACTGTGAGCCATATCATATTTTCACGCACAAAACTGGAGACATTTAAGAAAAAAGCGTTCGACAGTATTTTAAGACAAAAACGTAGCTTTCCATCCCTAAGTACTTCTAGGAGAGAATGCAATAGTAGAATTATTGCGAGTTTCTAGATCCTTAAAAAGAGGCATGCTATCCACAAATTGTAACAGTTTATGAACTAGTAGCCCGCGATCAACACAGTGAAATTTTTCCAACCATGTGTTTGGCGCATGACAGCCTCAGCTCCTTAAATGCCACAAAACTAAACACGGCAACCAAAGCATTCTTTCAGTACCCGGTGTACAGGTACAGATAGAGCTTGTCATACATCTCATTCACATTATTGCTATTTGCTATTTTAATAACCTCCAGTGCGCTGGATACGTTGTTAATTACGCTAGGATCTACTACGATAGCCACGGCAACTTAAGCGCTGCAGATTGCACAAGGTGTTGCTGATGCCGGCTCATGTCATTTGTCTCTGCACAAACGCAGTTATCAAACACTTTAATGAGAATTAGTGTTGAAGGTAACAGGCTACGGACTCAACAAAAGGTGTTCATATAGCTTTCCGCGCATGTGTTAAGCTGCCATTAACACCTCTGTCATCCTCCCTTAATTTCGCTAGAGTGCTTGACTTCACTCGGTCACGCGAAATGAA
>JARKHS020010780.1:0-23029 GCA_030143305.2 Amblyomma americanum
AAAAACGGAAATATGTTCGCAGTATAAGAACCTTTATTCACCACATAGCTTAGAGAGTAGCGGGCGAATTCCAAGAAGGATATAGGGTCGGGATTCTCTCATCGCTGATGATAGTGAATTTTTTATGGCGCAACGGCATCTGCGGCCAATGAGCGCCATTGGACAAGGTATTTTCGTTTTCTCAAAGTGGGGCCAAAGACATATTTACCAAGCATTTCACCCTAATGGCTGTGTGGCTAGGGCCGGTTTCAGCTTGATCTGAGGTGGCGGAAAGGAACCTGGGCAGCGGCAGCTGCTTTTCGACGACAAGAAAAAGGAAATATGCCAAAAAGAGGTGTAAAACCACCCGTGAGTTGCTCGTCGACACAAGACGGTAAAGAATCCTTGTGGTTTGAAAAACTAAAAAAAGTGTCTCTTACAAGTAACATGCTGCTTCAGAATGCAAAAGTAGGAATACTGCCAGACATGCATCAAAAAGAAAATATGCGCTCTGTGTTTACGTCGTGAACGAACGCCGATTTGACGAGCATGCCAGCCGCCGCGGTGGCTGAGTGGTTATGGCGCTCGGCTGCTGGCCCGAAAAACGTGGGTTCGATCCCGGCCGCGGCGGTCGAATTTCAATGGAGGCGGAATTCTAGAGGCGCGTGTACTGTGCGATGTCAGTGCACGTTAAAGAACCCCAGGTGGTCGAAATTTTCGGAGCCCTTCACTACGGCGTCTCTCATAGCCTGAGTCGCTTTGGGACGTTAAACCCCATAAACCAACCAACGAACATAGCACGCAAACAGTGGCGCGCATCATAGAAACCTCAAGCAAAATCTGAAACAAAGTAATTGAACTATGTTGTGAAAACAATTTCGGTCACCTCTTTTAAGAAATTGCACTAAGTACCTTTAAAAAACTGCCGCAACTGAGATTTTGATCTATAGATCATCAACCCACGGTCGTGAAACACTTGTTACTGCGACCCAAGCAGCACAGGTAATCGGCACAATATTGGAAGGGGATGGTTTCAATATGGTTCTTTGTAGGGCCGGTCTTTGACAATACGTTTAATATATTGGTTCAGTTACATGGGCTGCTTGGGAACAAGCGCGTGTTATAGCCCTCCGGTTTGCAGCAGGGCTTGCGGCTTTACGCTCTCAGGACCTCCCGAATTATAGGAAGACCAAGCTGTGCATAAAGCCCTTCGACGAAGTGTTTGTGACACTGCAGCCTTGTCTAGGCTGTTTGTATTGCGGCACAAAGCAGGGCTTTAGTCATCTGATGCATGGCCTGCCGAGACTTATTTTCGCTAATAAGGCCGAATGTGCTCTCGCTGAAGTTTAAATCGAAGAAATTTAGTGTAGCTCGGAGGAACACTGCGCATACCTTACATAGGCCTGCCATCTCGTGCCGAGGTGCCTTAGGAAGTTGTAGCTCTCATGCAGAAATGTGTAACTGTTGTCCGGAAAAACACAGCCAATGAAATATGGCAACAATTCTGCAGCTACGCACTGTTCGTTGACAGATATCACCCTCCAAGCTGCCGTCTCTCGGCATCGATGCAGTGAGGCTTCGTGATGATGCAGGCCTGATTGATGTGTGGGGACACAGACGCACTCATTGTACCTACTGCTCCTAGCCCCTCGAAGAGCGGAAAACCTTGGACGAGCATGGCAAGTCCACGCAAAGAATACAGATGCAGTTTTGTCAGGCTCCGAGTCACAAGAGAGTGAAAATGTGCAAAAGGACGTTAGGGGTCTAGCACGCTCTGACACCGAGTATTGAAGCCTCCAAGCAATAAAGGAAATGCACACAAGCAAAAGAGACAGCATCGAGGTAAACAACGCAAAGCGGGGTGGCTACCGCAGTCCTCTATGGGCAAGTAATGAGCACGCGATAATCTCTTAAAATAATTGCAAACTGCCGCAATTATATTTGGGGGGCCACGAGAAGGAATAAATATTTCTCGCTTTGAAGCTCTCGAAGTGTGGTCTTAGTCCCTTTAATGCTGTGACTCGACAAAGAGGAGCAAGTATTTCATTTCTTAACCAACCTGCTTCCGGCACTGTTGCTTTGTGCAAAGGAAAAATTTTGTTATATACATTGAAAATTTTGTGTGCTACTGCAAAGTGTCTGGATGATTTTGAAGCTTTTGCATAAACCATTCAGCATTCTTACCAAACCAACAAATACCTTTGGTCCAACCCAAAAAGTGTAAAGCATTTTCACCTATCTGTGCAATTTGAAAACAAATTTGTGGATAAATTTAGTTTCAAGAGGAAGGCCGTTGTTAACCGAACCTATGTGCTGTCAATCTGTAGAAAAACCCATTTCACACCCGATGAACGCAGTTGTAAATCTCTAGCTGTATTGCGAAAGTTTGCGGCAATTCCATAGTTGGCATCTGCACCCAACCGCCCGAAGAAGGAGGGTTGTGCAAAGGACATTATGTACCTGCGTCACGCAAAGGTTCCCGCCAAAGTACAGAGCGCGATCCAGTGGGCAGTGCCTTGTGCTACTGTCTTCATTGGCAAGTGGTCCGCGTGGTCACAACAAGATGCCGCCAAACGCGTCAAAATGCCTCATAAAAAAAGAAATTTGTCGTCTCATTCCGCAATTCTTTCAGTCGCACTTTGCCAGTCTTGCTTGCTGACCGCTTCAGCGTCCATGTCGTTAAGCACAAAGAATTCTTCGTCAGTGTCACACCACGTGACTTCACTCTCCCATCCAGCCCAAATACAGTGGACAACATTCTACTTAACTTACATGTGCATATATCTGGTTTTCTCAACAACTGACTCCGGACATTCCCGTGGATTCTTGTGACCACGAGACAACTATGCAGGAAACGAAACAGGCACAGAGCACACAATAGCAGCGAACAAACGCACTGGTAGGCTCGGCACTATTGCGAAAAAAAAACTGCTCCGAGCTTGCTGGCTTCCAGTGAAAACCTGAGAGCTTCTACTTTTCAGAGGCTAGGTTCCAGAGCCTCTCCTCTGATGATCTTGGTGGCCTCTTAGCTTGGATTATAATTACTTGACAATTTATTACAAATGCGAATGCGTCTCCGCAGACGACTATAAAAAGGAAATTGATAGGTGCGACGTTAAGAGACCGGAAGCGGGCAGAGTGGGTGAGGGAACAAACACGGGTTAATGACATCCTAGTCGAAACCAAGAGAAAGAAATTGGCTTGGGCAGGGCATGCAATGCGAAGGCAAGATAACCGCTGGTCCTTAAGGGTAACGGAGTGGATTCCAAGAGAAAGTAAGCGTAGCAGGGGGCGGCAGAAGGTTAGGTGGGCGGATGAGATTAAGAAGTTTGCGAAGATACGGTGGGAGCAGATGGCAGATGACAGGGTTAATTGGAGGGACATCGGAGGGGCCTTTGCCCTGCAGTGGGTGTAGTAAGGCTGTTGATGATGGTGAAATATTTAGAGGCTATCCCATCTTTCATTTATTAATTAACTGGTATTATACATTGGCCCAATTATCACTTTGCGATTGATGTCGCCTCGCAGTGCACAAATTCTTTCCTGAAGAAGGTTCCCTCCTGTGACATGAAAGTTGTTAGAATTAGGAGCCATGCATCGTATCGCATTTCATGATGGCCAGCGGACAAGTGTCGAGGATTATGCTTCCTGATCTGAACATTTTCGGATTGTGGAGTGTTGATCGTGTACATACGCAGAAATGAGAACATTAGAACTTTCCGCATGCAGATGTACAAAAAAAAAACCGCTGGAGTTAACACTCATGTACATGTAGACCGCACATTGTTTCATAGCAGAGTAAGCGGCAGAGCATGACGTTTTTAGTTTTTTTTCCTTGGCTCGCATAATTACATGCCCTGTTCTCATGCAACAGGCAAGAAGCAGGCACATGTACACCAACCATGCTCTTAGAGAGCGAGGTACGGCTGACTGCAATGCGTTTGCCTGGCACTTGTAGCATGTACTCGGCGTTTATGCATACTAGCAGTTGTGGTGCCGTTCAGCAGCTGTGCAGCTCGGCGGCGGACAAAAATAGCTGCAAAAACACAAGCATGTAAAAAGCTCTTCCCACTTATCATTGAAACCTATTTCGTAGTAAACGAGGTGCGCGTGGGCGAGCGCAGCTTTTCTAGCATATGATATTTACATTTATATGAAACGGGCGGTAAGAATTGCCTGAAAGGCTCGACGTGGATAGTGTCATCTCCTGATTATACTCTTTACAGGCATTTGTACAAGAAAAACATTAACGCTCTTTTGGTGAAACGGAGCTAAAGCACCGTCATTGCGTTAGTTTTTTTTTTTAAAGCGTGCACTGCCACCTTCAACTCCCTTAATTCTCCCTGGAAATATATGTATTTACTGAAAATACCAAAGCGCCATGGATTGTCCTCAACAGTCTCTGATTCCTTTTTTCGGTGCCTCAGACGTGGCGTCTTTTACTGCAATGTGTTTTTTATAAGATGACAGTTATTACCATGCAGCAACCTGCTTTGTACCATATTTGCTAAAGGTACCAGACATCGCAATTTATTGCTAGCCGTGTGGCGAGCGCTAGAAGCACTCTTTAATGTCTAAATCTATGTAACGTAACGAGCAGCGATTTCCTCACCTATCTAGACGTTATCTGGCAAACGTCGTTGTCTGGTTACTTATGGATAACTCGGAATTTGGGTTATTTAGTAAGTCTTTCGGAAACGATGTAACCGCCATTTCATTGCACAGATGTAGGCTTTCGCTTGTGTGAAATATAATTTTGTGGAACAGACGCAATGACAATGCAGGGCCGATAATGTGTTACTTCCAGTACGTGTTATGTGTTCCAATATGTGTTACTGTCACTACATTACCTTACTGCCGAGCGGTAAGGTACTGTACATTAAAAAAGGTCCAATCAATTAGTTTCTTTGCGCTCTCTTGTACAGCATCTGGTTAGAACTTTACGTCGTTGCCAGTATTAAGCAATAGTGGAATGTTTTCACAGCATAAAATAGCCGGGAACTAACCGGCGCCGCAAAAACGCAGATTTCATGAAGCCATGTCATCACAGAAAGGACTCAGTGAGCACATTGTTCAAGAAAATTTTTAAAGGAGTTGTCTTTGTAATACTGATACGGAGCTGGTTAGCGAAATAATGGTTGGAATTTGGCGGATGGTAACAGGCGCGTTTCTGTATATTCACGGAAGATATCAGACAGGTGCTAAAGCTCGTGGGCAGGATCGATAGTTCTTCAGGAGTTGATTGCACCCTTTAAACCTAAAACTAGCATCAACTGCAAAAAAAGCGAGAAACAGAAGTTTGAAAAAGAGCTGCTTGCCGCAACCTACCACTTTTAGACTGATAAGAAAATTTAGTCGAGAAAAGAAAGCATTTTCCGTTGCTTACAGAGCCGATTGCGTATGAATATTTGTTTCGTCTTATTTTCGGTCCGGTTCAAATCATATTATTTAAAAACTTTGTGAGAAATTGTAAATATATCTGTGCGCCATACTGCCACGGTTCTAGTTTGTTTCGCATAAATCCGAAAACGCGCACACTGCTCGCATGCCTATAAGACAGGAGATGTCTTGTTTGAAAACTCCAACTGTATTTCTTTTGGCGGTGTACTATTTACCCTCTGCTATAGTATGGTTTCAAATCGCTTGCTGGAAACCATATGCCAGCAAGGAGCCCGCTTTCTTCTCCAGCAGTGCGTCTCGCACACTTGCTATCCTAGTCCTAGTTCTTACGCTGTCCTAGCCTGCTGGTGGGCTTGCACTAAGTGAAAGAAAAAACGATGGTTATAATTAGGCAGGTGACCATATATAGTAGTAGCAAATATATTTGTCTAGTGCTTTGTTTTGAAGAAATTATTCAAAAATGTAGACACTGAAGCGCATAATATAGCCTTTTAAAATTATCTACTGCGTCATCCGCGCCCAGTGGTTGTACTTACGAGGTACAGATAATCCTGGAACAATTTGTGAAGATGCTGAACAGACCGAAATATAATAGATTCACATTTATTTCAGGCAATGCAGAGAAGGAAGCGAACTGGGAAGGATCATGCAAATACATATCTGACGCGGAGCGGTGCGGATGTTATGCTTTGAACAACTATTGCTTCCTATGCTGGAAGCTTCACGAAAACAAACTCACCGGAAGAATAGGATAATGCACATATAGAACCACTGTTCAATAAAAGGAGCCACAAGCATTGAAAAGCCACAGGCTGATTGTGTAGGTGTGCAGCTTTTAGGAGGTCGTGAATCAGTTGCTAACCTTAACAAGTGCAGGACTCTCCGCATTCCAAAGAATCAATGGAAGATGGTTCTCGGGAAAAGTTCTTCCTGTTCGTGCTACGTTGTACACATAGTACTATGTTGCTAAGGAGAAATGCGAACGAGTCACCGCATGCTGGATCCGTTGGTTGAAAAAAAGTTTCAATAAAACATAACGTGACGCAATACACACGCAATGCGTTAGAGAAATTGAAGATTTATGGAGTTTACATTCACAAATTAACACGTAGGCTTTGTAAGACGCCGCATCGAGGTCTTCGGTTTAATTTTCGGCCTCTGGGGTTCCTTAATGTGTGCTTATACGTGGACGTCAACGAAATGTGTACCTGAATTTGTCTCGATCGACGCAATGGCGCTACGGCCTGCGTTCTAACATTTGGAATTTGGGTAAGCAGCCCATAGCCACTGCCACACAGGCACCTCTAAGTGCCAAGTTGTACAAGAAGTATATTAAAGAGAAAATAGCTTAAGGCTCCGACCAATCTAATGAGAAGACTGACGTTTCGGGGCTGAACCCTAGAGTGCAACCTATACGGCACGTCTCAAGACCAAAAGGCTTAAATATGTGAGGAAAAGTACCCTTTACATACCAGATGTAGACCTTAATTGGTGCTACCAGTGCCCCTCTACGCGGTTAAGATCAAACCCGCCTGCCTGGTTACTTTTAGCAAAAATGTCCGAATGGCAGAAAGCAAAGTATTTGACAGTAATACTGATCTGTTTAGACAAAAAGGTTACATTGATAGGCGAGTCATGTAAAGTAAATTTCGCGCAATTGTAATTTTATTCCTAATTTTTTTTCTTGGAAAAAATTGGGGAGTTCATGATCCTAGTGCCCGCATTTCGAAAACAAAAAGGAAATCAACCGAAAAGCAGCAACTGTGTATACGGCGCGTTTCTCGAAGAGTAGATTAATTTTTTGGATTCTAAAAGTGTATGGAGTGTTAACCATTTTACTCACAGCGCAACAAGAACGGGACACGAGACGAAAGACCCAAACAAGCGCTGTATGAGCTATGTGTGTGCTTGTTTGCTTGTTTAGTGTTTGTGCTTGTTTGTATTATGTGTGTGCTTGCCTGTGTTATTCTTCCGTCTCGTGTCCCATTCTTGTTGCGCTGTGAGAAAAATCAATACTTATCAACACGCAAAAAGTTTCGCCATGCTGAACCTACGGAGTGTACAATCATATTATGACGATCTGCACGTGGACAATTTCCCCGCCATCCGCCTGCACAATTGGCAAGAGCTAACGCAACGCGCGCACCTGGAGTGCTACGAAACAACTTGACTGGTGCGTGTGAATAGCTTGGCATACCAGTGCTTTTGTAATCTTTTCAGCCCCCTTCGAGATAAGCATCTGCACCATGCTCAAAATGAAGCCATCCACACCGTCATATTTTTTAACCCTCGACCCTCCGTTCACTATTTGTATTATCGTCTTACTTTTCTACCATAGTCCCTACTTCTCTTCCGGAGGTTATCTATGGGGATTTATCGCGCTCGTCTGAATTATATTCTGCAACGGTTCTGATTCACTAGGTTTAACTAATCCAAATATCATCAGGTTTTCCGGCCTTGATATTATGCTTGAGTTTGCTAAGCATTGAAAGAGTGGACCCCGACTTTCACTGTTTGCTTAACAGTACCTTACAGTTTTCTAATATTGAAAATTTTGTCCAAGAATGTCGGACTTGAGCGCCTTGCTGAGATCTCTGTCCGACATAATCTGTCAATATTCAGTAGGCCTATCCCCAAAAGCATGTCTCGAGCAAAAACTCCTGAAAGAAATTCACATTCCGTGGGCGGAAAGGAAGAAATCTATGATAACAGGCGATGCGCAATATCTGAAAGGCTCAATTGCCCATTATATTAATATGTTACTGCTCTGTAAGGCGTTGTTGTACTGCTAAAATCTTTCTTTTATATTTACTGTGATGCCTGTAGAATGTGTATGACGATTCGTAATTTGAACAGGAATGGCACTTTCTCCTCGCGATGTCCTCATCATTGCCTCTTTTATAGCGTTTGTTGGCGTTATATTGTTCTTTTATTAATGAGAAATCGTTATAACGCTCATGCGGCGGAAAATCCGGCGTTGTTGTCCACACCAGAAGGTTCGAAAACCTATGTGTCATCAACACGTCATCGGCAGTGCCTACATCATCATGAAAGGATGAAAAATAAAATTCCTAAATAACAGTTATGCCGAAGTTCTGTTTATAACCTAGGCCAGAGCGATAGATCAGTTTCGCTGGCCACTTGAGAGCCCCACGCCATCGCCGCAGCCGACCGCCGCGCGTGCATTTTTTCGCATGCACAACACGCCAGTACTCTAAGTGCTGTTGTAACTTTTGTTTCTTGATGTGCTCTATTAACGCGTTTTGTTTTGAAGTGATATATCACTTGCTGAAAGATTTGAAACTGTTCGCGTTGCGTGTTTCACAAAAATAGCTAGAAAACTGGTTTTGTTTCACAGTTGAATAGTGGATCCCTTGCGCTACCCCCAACTATCAAAATGTCTCGAAAGATGAGGCCAAGAGTTCTCCTTATGTTGCACAGGCCTAAAGCTTAAGTGGTGCTATATGTAACCAACTGCATAGCTACGAAACGAACTTACTTGATTGTTTAGTGACGAAAGTGGTAAAAAGCATTTTATTCTATGGAGCTATTTGGCTTGTAAGACGCAGAAAGCAGTTAAGCTCAGCGGTCCGTGGCATAGAAAAACGAACAGCCTCGGTGAATAGAAAATTTTGCATTTAAACTTTTTATTCAGGAAAGATAATTCTTGGGAAAATGAATGCAGCTGATGAGACAAGTTCGCCCCCTATTAAATATGAAAAAAATGTAAATGTAAATAGATTGGGGTAATTAGGCCAAATGCGTATATGTGCGATAGCGTAATGTGTTTTGTGATGCGTTGGTCCGCTAGGTTAAGGTGGTAAGCCACCCGATGGGAAGCTACGCAGTGGCACAAGGCAGGTGCTACGGCGGGTGTTGCCATCGGTGGGATTTGGGTTGCTTAGGTTGGGTGCTACCGGGGTTGCTCTCCTCGTCCAACCTATGACTATGAAATGGGCTGCCGCCTGGCAAGGTGGGCAGGTCAGCAGCCTGCCACAAAACCGGCTTCAAATAAGCAGACACAGAGACACACAAACAGACAAGCACTCAAGGCCCCAATGCGGGGAGTGGCCACTATGAGTGCCTGGAAAACACCTCTGATTAGAGTAACGGTGCCTCCGCTTCGTCTGATATCTTGCTATTTTTTGCTATCTTAAGGCGCAAGCAGTGCGCGATCAGAACATTACTGTAACCACGTGGAGAATTTACGCGCTTGCCCAATCAAACTTTCTTATGATTATATCACAAGCGTAAAGAGTTATGTGGGACAGGCGCAGCTGGAGTGTTTAGATAGCTTCTCTGGCGTGCAGAGAGGGCTTTAGACATACCTGTGCTTATGCAACATTCCCTAACCAAAGCTGAGCACCACAGCTGCACCGCTGACAGCCTATTCTCGGAACTGCTGCAGATATTTAACACGTGCCAGGCAAAAACATGTATAGGAGCCAAACGCTGCGCTCCGCTGGCGGAGAAAGAGAATACCTGCTATCTTGGTGCCTGCTTCCTTCAGCACATGGTACAGGATTCTGCAAGCCCAGGAAACGAAGCATATTTCATAATGCTGCCTAGCCTGCTGTAATGGAAGGTTCGCTCAACATGTACATGTGTGATATTTCCTGCGGTGTCTTTCCTTACATCTACATGCGGGAAATTCCAAAGATTTTTTGATCAAATGCGGGTTAATGATATCCTCGTCGAAATAAAGAGGAAGAAATCGGCTTGGGAAGGGCATGTATTGCGAAGGCAGGGCAAGTTAAGTTTGCGGATGGGAATAAGAAGTTTGCGAGAATAGAGTGGTCGCAGCGGGCACTGGACAGGTGTATTGGGGGAGATATGAAAGAGGCCTTTGTCCTGCACTGGGCGTTGTCAGGCTGATGATTATGATGCTTTCGCAGCAGCGCTATGATCAGATCTGAACGGGACACGTAGCCATTGAGGCATCATTGGTGCCTTGCAAGAGGTAGGCGAGAATGCATGGTTCTATATGTAATGATTTGCATTTCGTAATGGGCAATCTTTGTGAGTGAATAGCTTGAGCACCAGAACAAGAATTGGCCACACTGGTGTAGTACTTGGCCACAACCTTCTATGAACAAAACAATTAACCCTCGGTCCTCAGTCCCCAGTGACTGCGGAGCAACTGACCAAGGCGACAGTCAGACCTGTGATGCAGCGCAGGGTGCTAAGAATCTCTGGCTCCGTATAGACCGCCATTGGAATCTGAACCTTGCAACTCTTAACGCTAGAATGTTATCTATTGAGGCTAGCCTAGCAGTGCTGTTTGAGGAACTAGCGGGCATTCATTGGGATGTCATAGGGCTTAGTGAAATTTGGACGACAGGTGACGAGTATGCAGTACTAAAGGGCGGCACATATACTGTGCTATCGCGGATTAGCGGTTAGACGAGAACTAGATGCGAGATTCCTCATTAATCAGCGTATAGCTGGCATCGTAGAGAAGTTATACAGTATTAACGATAGAGTGGCAGCTATCGTAATTAGGATGAATAGGAGGTACAAGCTGAAGGTGGTGCGGGCCTACGCGCCTACATCCAGCCATGATGACCATGTCTTTGAAAGCTTCTATGAAGACGTGGAATCGGCAATGAACAAAGTAAAATCACAGTACACTGTACTGATGGGCGACATAAATGCGAAGGTGGGTAAGAAGCAGGCTGGTACCACGCGGTAGGCGACTACGGGATAGGTTCAAGGAGTAGCAGAAGAGAATTATTAGTAGAATTAGCGGATATAAATAATTTACGGATCATGAATACCTTCTTCGCAAACGAGAGAACAGGAAGTGCACCTGGAAGAGCCCCAATGGTGAGACTAAAAATGAAATCGACTTCATACCATGCACACAACCTATGCACACAATATGTCGAATGCATGTGGGGAGGTATTGAATAAACTCCGCGTGTTGTCTTCAGCTTACGCATGTGCCAAATGAAGATGGGAAGGTATGGTACGTGCGTTCTAGTTGTGCTCGTTAATGATGATCATCACCGATAAAGAATGTTTCTTGAGTCTATATTGGAAAGCCTGACAGCACTTAGAGCAGAATAGCTTACACCTTTTACTTATATATATCCGCCACTTTGCTTCTCATCGCCTATCTGGAATGTACGAGAAGACAAATTTATTTGGCGTAGAATACTGTGAAAGCCCAATGACCAAAGAAACATTAGTATGCATCTCGCCCAATAAAATATTATACTGGATGCTTACAGCAAAATATCTCTGTTTATAGCGAACACAAAAAAAGATTACCCTTAAAAGCTTTTGCATAAGGCTTGATGCAAAAATCTCCCATGACATCCAGCATGGTTGTAACGTAGCTACATAGGTTAATCTGCGTCTAAAAAGTTTATGGGAGAGATGCTTTGTAAATCAAAACTCCGCTAAATATAGACGCTGCGCGCTCAGTTTTTTTATACTTCATTGTGAGGACTCTGAAATTTGTTAGGAGAACTATACTGCAGCTAGTTGTTTAAAACAACATAAACGCAGCAAAATTGGGTGGTGTGTTTCGCACATACCACGTAGAGTGTAAAAAGTGTAGCTTAGCAATCGATTCGCTGGAACAAGTATTATTAGCCCGTTAGATAAAAATCAGCTTTAAAGGGGATCAAAAGAAAGGACGCAGTATCACGTGAAATTCTTGGAGGTTTTCCATGCAAGAAACGCGTGTAGGCGAAAAGACATTTGTGCTTATAAAAGGCCTGAAAAAAGTTAGGCAGAGTTTAAGCATGTCTTGAACCTAGCTTATTAAACGAGCGAATTCTCTGCTATGCTCGGTTTTGCTTGGATTTACTTTGTTTGACTCGCTTTGTTTTACAAGAGGCAACTAGGCGTTTAGAACCACATGTCATCGCTGACGTCAACTAAAACACATCAGGAAACAAAATATAAAAGTTTAAGATCAAAGGTCGAGGTCCAAGGTCACATGTCCCATGCTTAGGGGTCATGCTAATTAGTCATTAGATGTACCCCCACGCCATGCTTTGTACACCATGGATATATCAGAACGACTAAGGCCTAGTTTTACCTTGCTAAGCTTTGAAGGTCAAAGGTATGAACCGACGCTAAATCAGAAATTGTACCTCGTGTAGTAGTGCATTCGCTGTAAAAAACAGGAAGAAACAACTGATAGATACTGCGCTGTTGAAAAGTTATCTTTTGTTTCTCATCCCGCACATGCACTGTGTCTAGGTTGGTTTAAAAAAATCACGATGATATATGCTGGGTTGGGCGGAAAGACATGCGAGCAACCATAAATATAATCGTTTTAGTGAAGAGCCACGATATGAAAACGGGACGTTCAATTTTTTTTTTACTTCTTGGAACAGAAGATGAGGATTCTCATGTGGGCTAGTTGGTTCATACTTTTTACGAAACAGATTAAAACAGCTCTACGGAATAATGACAAGATAGAAGAAATAGCGCCCGTCCTGTGTTTCGCGTTTCTGCTATCTTGTCCTCGTTCCGTTGCGCCTTGTCAATCTGTTTCGTAGAAAGCTAGTGATGTGAACGTTGCAGAACCCCAGCTGATAAAAATTACCGGACCCCTCCACTACGGTGTCTCTTATAGCGTGAGTCGCATTGGGACATTAAGCCACATAAACCATAAGCCGATAACAGTGAATATCACTCATGCATGGATTGCACACTTTACCTCTGCTCTGCGACGCCCCATTCGAGAAGCAAGCACCTTGAAGTTCTGCTGGAAGGCGCCCGTGTGCTGCGCGATGTAGTGGACGTTAAAGGTCCCAGGTGGTCGAATTTATTCCGGAGCCCTCCACTACGGCACCTCTTCTTTTCTTCTTTCACTCCCTCTTTTATTCCTTCCTTACGGCGCGGTTCAGGTGTCCAACGATATATGAGGCAGATACTGGGCCATTTCCTTTCCCCAAACACCAATCTTTATTATTCTTATTATTATTATTATTATTATTATTATTATTACGTCGTGGTAGCAGCATGAAGTAGCCGCGTTAGATTTTCGTCCATCCGGGTCGCAGGCTAATTTTATTTCACCAATTACGTACATTAACACATTGTTGAAAAGAGTGCCCCACAGGAGTAGGTGCATCCAAGCAATGACAGAATTTTGTGGCCCGCCTGCTTGACGTGGGGACACCTTTCTTCTAGAACCTGCCACCAGAATTCAGCCGTCACCGCAGATCGCATCATCTTCAATCCTTCGTTTTATTGGAGCTCCAGGTGCTCCACTTCGTACGCTCCAACATCATCGGCAGTCTTTCAGGATTGAAAAGCCGCTTAGCACATCGACCATGAAAGAAGTGGTTAGAAATACGAAAAATGGCTTGAGGTGTATGAGATGTTGAAACCGCGATTCCAAGTCGCTCTCAATCTGCTCAAGCTTGGCGATACATTACCTAAGCTTTGCTGCGGTCAGATCAAATTCATGATTAGCACCCAGAATGGTTTCAGTCCCGCTAAGTGGAGCAGTTAACAGTACATTCAAAGCTTTAAAGTGCGGCAATATGTCGGCGAGGTAGCCAAAATCGATTAATCTGCGTCACGAAGTACTGGACATGACTTTGGTTCCTCCTGCAGAACAATTTCAGTCGGCTCCAAAAGACCTAGAAACCTTGACTGCCCGTTGGTTATGAACGGTAGATGTACCGCACAAAAAAATAACATGGCTTTGGGCGAATCATCAAATTTCAGTTCGTAGAAAATATTCCGCAATTCCCCGTGTGTTTTCGCATTTTATCGTATGCAGTTGACAACCAGAAGTACCACCATCACAACACTTTCTTAGCGGAGGTTCCTCGCTACCAGGTGCTCAAGATATATAATGCAGTGTATTTCACAAGAATTCGAACTGCAGCGGTCGCGGCTGCGAAGGCCTAGCAAGCTTGCACTGTTGAAGCAAGCCTGCACTGTTGCAGCGGAACATCGAGCCTTTGCAATGCTGTTAACAAGGTGACCTCTATGTCAACACCAGGATGGGTTTCCTTGAGGGCAACCATACCCAAAAGTTCTTCTTTCACGCTGTCCTCGGATGAAACGTAACTAAAGAAAATGGACAGTTTTGGTTTTTCCTGGATATCCGTAGATTCAACGAGTACTAAGCTGAAAGCTTTACAGCTATTTACGCCACCCGTAAGCTTGTTGACGCCTTCAGTTCTGAGCTCGTAAACGCGCCTCTCGACAGAGTGCCTTTAGATTGGGAGCTAGCTGATCAGCGTTTGAAGTTCCTTGCTTTTCAAGACCAACAGTGCCAAGACGTATCAGATGTTTTCTTCACCAATTCCTCTTCAAAATAGCAACGCTTATCAAGAACGATGTTCAGTGAAATCGCCAGGCTAGCATCGGCTGCTTTTTCCGTTTCCTTGCCGAGGGCCTGCATCAGGGAGTCCTGGTTTCTGAAGTCAGGATTTTAGGGCGAAAGCCTTTAATGGCTCATCGTTGTCCGCGAAACCTGTCAAACTGTGACGTCATCAATGGCATAATTGCTGTAACCAATGTATTCTTAGCAATTATTAACTAATAGGTGTTCATTAATCAGTCATTAATTATTAATTGGGCATTTAATTAGTGATTAGTAAAATAACACGAAATTAGAAACTAAATTAAAAGAAGAAATAAAAATAAATCTACTAAAAATGACAATTAAACGAATAAAGTTGGAAAACAGAAATGAAAATAAAAAGTGAACAGGAACTAAAAAATAAACGAAAATTTTACAAAACAAAAACATAGAAACAGCATTAAAAAATTCAATGCCTACCAGCGCCGTTTAAAAAAACCCGCGTTCCAGAAAGTTACATGCTTTTCATTACTGCACGAAAGCAGAATTAAGTGCCCTCAGAATATGTTAGCTGCGCCAATTTCGACCTTAAAGTGACGTCAGAGGTTGCGCGCCTTGTAATGTGAAAGCGCAGCATTAGAAATTATACAGACGGGTTAATCGTTCTCTTGCGTGAAGGCTAAATCTCATTCCCATTCAGGAAGAAAAGTACGGCCTTAATCTTCGTACTCTCATTTGCGTTGGATATAGACGCCATTTTGCTGGGATGGTCAGACGAAATGTAGTATGTAACTTCTTGTCTGTACAGTGAAGCTAAAACTTTGGTGTTGGAGCTGTAGTGGCGCTATCTATGCGAGATCGCGTCAGATTGCAATGGCTAGAACGGTTGGGCCAAATAGATAATACTAATTAGAAACTATAGGCTCGACAGGCATTTCGCGCAGTCTATGCGATATGGTGTCAGCTCGTAATGGATTGACCGGCGGGACCACAGAGACAGTATTTGGAAACTAGGAGCAGCACAAACATCATTTCGCGGATTCACTTCGGAAAGAGAAACCTGGATCCCACAAATTCCACCGGTGGCAACGGCTACCCTTGCAGGGCAGTGGTGACATTCGATGGTACCCATAAAAAAGGCGTTGACATGCAACCCTGCAGGTGGCAGTTACATTACTGACTGGTCGCGCGAGGTTGCTTAAGAATCGCAGTTTCCACCGGTGAAAGCACCTGCCAGGCCAGGTCAGAGGAGCACCGCTTAACCGCAGCACCACTGCGCAAAAGTGTCTCTGCAGAGCTTTACTTTATATCGACATCACGCTGAACATTTTCGGCAATAAGCGTCTCCAGGTGTCTGAAACACGTGACAGAAGGACCGATGAGGAGGTAGTAGATATTACGTGATAAGAAACAGTATCTGCGCAAGAGATGGGTCATATCAGATAAGAATTTTACAGCTGAACTCTCCGAGAACTCGTATTTGCAATTCTTAGATTCGAGTTTGGTGCTTAATGACGAAATTTTTTCGGCTGCATTGTCGTTGCGGCTGCACGCAGGCTGCAGGTGCGTGGATTCGGTTTTCAGCACCGAGATGCAGAAAAGACGTTGTGTAATAGTGTAGAGTAATCGAATACTGTTCCTTCCTTCTACCGTGCTTGTAGCACTCTGTCCTGGTATAGTACACATAAGAAAGAAAATGAATGAGATAAGTGAGTGACAGAATTAGAGAGTAAAAAAATAATAAAGAGGATCTGTTAAATTTCGCCGCTCTGATATCCAGAATTTCTTGAATATAAGCTTGATGGTGGATAACATCATCTATCAGGTCATGTGAAACACGCCGTACGTGTTTTATATCAAAAGATTTTATAGTTTTGGTTTAGCTATAGAAGCCTGCGTTGCACACTGAAATTTAGCCCACAAGATGTCAGACCTTAATTATTGAATAAATGAACTAATTGTAATCACAAAACTAATTTTTCAGTTGCCGCGACCCTTCACCTACCCCACCTGCCACATTTGGTAGGTGATAAATTCGAGAAAGGAATATACCCCTCTCAGCGCTTAGAGAACACGTGGCCAGATCGGGTTTTGCTGATTCCCATGAGCGCAGTTCACTTTTCCCTTAAGGTTGAGAGTGTATGCTTCATGGCCAAATGCAGACAGCAATGGCTAGACCAAATGTATGGCAGCTTTCGGTTATTATTGCATTAAGCCCGTGAGCTCAGGTCTGCATTTTTTCCACCACTATCACGAACTATTCTAACCATCGTAATGACGATGAAGAAATGCACGCATATACTTGAAAAAAGAAAACAGCATCCGGCTAAAAAGCCAGCCTTAAGTGTGCCGCCTACAGATAACAGGAAGTTGATGACGTGTTGTCATCACGCAACATCGTGGAGAGAACACCTGTCGAGCCTTATAAATTCGTCGTCTCGCGGTATCGCTATGCAGTTCTTAGCGTCTGCAAGCTCTTGTCACGCCTGGCAATGAAGACGTCTCATTTTCTGCTAGTCGTCGTCTTGCTTCTTGCCCACCAGCGCCTGCCTGCGTCAGCATCGGGTAACAGACGCTTCAATTGTCCATTCCTGCTTGACAGCAATATCTCTGGAGACTGCCTTTGCTTGTCTTGGCTTCGTAGATGTCCACATCATTGTTGCGGGCTGTTCTTAAGGCGCAACTCCTCCCCGACTATTACGGTGGCATTGAGCAGACCAGCTTTCAGCTCTTGCGTTGTGCCATCCCTCTCTTGCTCGCATCTCTGCCGGAGAAAATTCTTTTTAAGGCATTTCACTCCCTCCTTTACCCTTAACTTACGGCGCAGTTAAGGTGTCCGCTGATATATGAGACATATACTGCGCCATTTCCTTTCCCCAAAAACCAATTATAATGCAGTTCCACAAAGATTAGCATGCACCCATGTAACTACTTCTTTAAAGCTTGCCAAAATCTTTGTTGTGGCTTCTTATGGGGCTGTAGCCGCGGATATATTGCACCAAAAGCAAGAACACGAATTTTGACAGAATGCTTCGGAAAGACCTGAAAAATCTGCTCTTCGGAGAGCACACTGGCGCCTTTGCACACGGGCGCCTTTGCGTTTCGCCTCCATCGAAACGCGGCCGCCGCGGTCGGGTTTGACCCCGGGTACTATTGATCAGTGGTTAGGGCGCCCGGCTACTGATCGGGGGTACCCGGGTTCGAACCCGACCGCAGCGTCCGCGTTTCGATGGAGGCTCAACGCAAAGGCGCCCGTGTGCTGTGCGATGTCAGCGCACATTAAAGATCCCCAGGTGGCCGAAATTATTCCAGAGCCCTCCACTCCGGCACCTCTTTCCTCCTTTCTTCTCTCAGTCCCTCCTTTATCCCTTCCCTTACGACGCGGTTCAGGTGTCCTCCGAGATGTGAGACAGATAATGCACAACCTTTTTCCACAAAAAATTTTCAAAACCAATTTCATCGGGGTGCAGGGGAGACTTTCAAGGCCAAAGGTGCCAGTCTTACTCTGGACCCTCTCCGATTAATTCCAGAAAATGAATGGCTCTTAATCGCACTGTCCCAAAAATTTGCCTAAATATTCTTCAGAAAAAAAATTTGCATTGATGTGACAAACCTTTGAATTTTCCAGACGAGTAAAAAACTAGCTCTCAAAAAATAACTTGAAAAAAGTGCTGAGTACTTTCTGCACATTTTTTCAGAACAATGTAAGAACACTGTATTTTAGCAAAATTCAAGAACTGTCTTTGGGAATTGATTTATGTTTTAGGGCCGTTATTTAACCAGCAAAATGCCATTTTTGGTGTTTTTTTGAGAAAACCGATGCTACAGATGTGAGCAATATAAAACGCATTTTGGAATGTCTGGAACATGTAATATTTGTTTTTTTTTGTTTATGAGGGTTTAACGTCCCAAAGCAACTCGGGCTGTGAGGGACGCCGTATTTAAGGGCTCCGGAAATTTCGACCACCTGAGGTTCTTTAACGTGCACTGACATCGCACAGTACATGGACCTCAAGTATTTCGCCTCCATCGAAATTCATCCGCCGTGGCTGGAATCGAACCCGCGTCTTTCAGATCAGCAGCTGACCACCATAACCACTGGGCCATTGCGGCGTCTATATGCAATATTTGGTGAATACATTTGAACCACAAAAAAACAAGAATACTTGGATAAAAATAAAATCCAAAAGGGTAAAAAAAGTTTCATTATGCGCGTTTTCAACCTTAATATTTACATTGAGCTGTTCCTTGTAAAGGTGTATGATTTCGCCCAGTACATATTCATATTGTTACGTGTCGAAGTCTGCTGCGGGAGGGGGGGGAGGTGTAGTAAAGCCACCAAAGGGAGGAGGAGGGACACCTCCAAACCTCCAGGAAACCTCCAGGAATTTTTTTTTTCGATGAAAATCGTTGAGCGAATTTAGTGATATTAGCCATCGAATAAACAGCATTCTGTATTTTAGTTGGACGCTTAATTGTGCAATTTAGGGTTGAATATGCTTTAAATCTCTCTCTCTGGAGGCTCGGGATTTTTTTGCATCAACTTATACTCTTCTATCAGAGATGGAATTTTTTGGGGGAGCAGTAAATGTCCCAGACGTTCACAGAAACAAATACTATGGTAGAAAAAGTCGGCTGTGCTTTCTCAAGAAACTAAGAAGGGTACAATTTTGGATAAATTAAAGACATTCAAATACATAAAGCATCATTTGTTGGTGCTTTATTTTGGCTGATACTAAAGTGGAATGCTTATAAGTTCTTCAGGAAAGGTATTAAGAGCAGGAAAACAACTTTTTTGCGAATTTTTGTTGAGACCTAGTTTTCACCCGTCCGGAAAATTCGAAGCGTGTCAAAAGAGCGAGATATAGCTTTATCATAAATAATGATAATTTCCAACAGTGCGAAAAAGTCCCAAATTTTCTTTAAAAAATTGAGGATAATCGGGCGCAAAATCTGGTGTGTTTGGCGTGCAATGACACAAGAGTGTTTTGTTTAGAGTTCAGTGAAAATTTTGCAGTCAAAATTGAATAACTTTGTGTGTGGCTGGACTGCTGGAACTCACCTTTTAGCAACCACCCGGATCGACAGCGGCATCACCCGGAATGGAGTACTTAAGAAGGCAGCTCTGTCCTCACCGCTTCAGGGGACACGGGGAGGGTTCTCTCAACACTACGGTCAACCGTTTCCCTATAACCCTGCAGGTGGGTACAAACCTTCCTTTGTATGCGAGGAGGAGTAATGACGTATGCTTGGTGCTGTTCCCGTGTCCGCGGGTTTTGAACGAAGTTTTTTTGCGAATGTTTTTCTATAGCCCTCTTGTTGCTATGCGCCGGTGACATTGAGAGCAACCCCGGGCCCCGAACCCTGCGCTCTGAATCGCTTCTTGACATCGAAACTTTGCCGTCTGATTTCGCGGATCAAATGAAAGAGATTTTCCAGTTGCTTAAAGATGTTCAGACACAGTCTGTGCAAAGCTCTTAAACTCAGACAACTTGTAGCCGTTGTTAAAGCTATTAAAACGAGACAAAAGAACATCGAAACCAAAATCACGGCTATACAGAATCGTCTAGATGTACTAGAAGAAAATTACAAAAAGCTAGAAGTCAGTCATGAAGTTTCCAGGATAGAAACTCAAACTGAAGAACTTTCTGAGATAATCAGCACTTTACAAACACGAATATACGACCACGACGACAGGTCTCGACGGAACAACTTAATATTCTACGGTATTCTTGATTCTGATGAGACATGGCAAGAGACAGAACTGAAACTAGCTTCTGCTCTTAACAAATGTCTAACTGGCCCCCTTCTTCCTTATACGTTCGAACGAGTGCATCGCTTGGGAGTTTTCAGGCCGAATTAATGTCGCCCCGTCGTAGGCAAATTTTTAAATTGGAAAACAAAAGACTCCATTCTCGCTACACGTAACAGTCTGAAGAACACTAATATTAACCTTACTGAAGACGTCTCTAGCTGCAAAAATAGTCGCACGTGGAAAGCTTCTTCAGTTTGCTAAACGCTGACCAGGTGTCCCAAAACACAAATGGCGCTGCAACAAGTTGCATAACAGTGACAGCTGCTACATGCATGACTCGGCCAAGGACGCTGTCGTGAACATTGCGACACGCAGGACAGGTTCTGGTTCCCCCGCAGCAGATTGCGAACCGAGGACATCCTAGGCACACGTGAGGGGTAGTGGTCGGGCATCTAAAGCCTTTTTATTCGTTCTTTTCACTAACATCATAAGTGTTCTTAACATATATAACTCATTTTCATCAGCTATCGACACGTGTTTTACAAAAAGTATTGCTCTAACAGAAACCCGGCTATCCGCACATGTCCGTGGTTCTGATATCTTTCTTAACGCTCATCGTTTAGCATTCTTTCTTTGTGATCGTGGAACACAGAGAGGCGTAGGCGTGCTAGTTGGCGATTTCAAACGATATCACTTCATCATTTGCGCATGTTCAGACTGATTTGGAAATGGTATGGGCAGCAATAACGCTTAATTACCAAAAAGCAATAATAGGAGTCTGCTATCGCCCACCATCTTCCTCCCCCACAATCTGCAACGAACTTCACGACGCCATCAATTCTGTCATATGTTTTCCAGCATGTCCGATATTTCAACTAGGTGATATAGATTTTCCCTACATCACTTGGAGCTCCGACATTCCTAATTTGTCGCCATTCTCGTCTCTAGCTAGTGAATTTTTGGATGTATGCTCAGTTTTCTCATTACAGTGAATTTGCACGCCTAACAGCCAATGATACCAAAGCACTAGACTTAATCCTAACTGGTCAACCCGCAATAGTTTCACCTATAAGAAATATGCCTTGCTTTAGCGATCACGCTCTCCTAACTTTTCCATTAAGTTGACTTGTCCAGAATCTAACAAAGAGGTAACATTGATACGCAATTATAAACTAGCCAATTTTGAGGTAATAAACACTGAACTCTCTTTTATTGACATTTTTCTCGATGGCTTTGACAATCATAATGTTCAATCTAACTGGAACATGTTTTCGTTCAAAATAAACCAGCTCACAGAACGGTTCATTCCTCAAGGCACCATTGTCAACCACACAAATGCTCCCTGATATATCAAATCACATCAAGCGCTTATACAATAAAAAGAAGCGACTTTATCGTATCGCTAAGCTTTCCCCCACAAGAGAACGTTGGGCTTCGTACTCGGCAGCATCGAGGCATACGTGTAGGCAGTTAAAGACGCAAAGAAACACTTTCTGTCACAGATTCTTCCGTCTATGTTGAAATCAAATATAAGAAAATTCTAGTGAGTTATTAATCCCACGACTGATGAAAATATCCTATTAACCGACTCCTCAGGTGACCCCATTCCTTCAGACGTTGTTGCTACAATTCTTAATCATTCAATAGCGGAGAACTTTTCCGTCATACCTGCTGCACATATGCCTACAACTTATAATCACCACTGCGCAACTGTCACCAATATTATTTGATACTTTTGGTGTCATTAATCTTTTTGATAACCTCAATCTTCATTCCGCTCCAGGTTGTGATCTTATTAATGCTAAGTTTTTTGAAAAACACTTCAGTCTGTTTCCATTATGGTAACAATAAAATTCCGACAATCTTATGAGCAATCTATCCTGCCGAAAGAGTAGAAAATTGTGAAGATGATTACAGTCTACAAGTCGGGTATATAGCAGAAAGTCGGGTATATAGCAGAACACCTCCCCTCAATTATTTTCCCATCTCTCTAACTAGCACATGTGTCAAAATGAATGAACATCTAATATTCACAAATCTTGTTAATTTTCATGGATCAAACGCTTTGTTCTCATAAGCACAACACAGTTTTCGAAAATTTTACTCATGCGAAACTCAAGTAATATGCCTTACACGTGCATTACACCGTATCCTTGACCAAATACCACTAGCTGACTGCATATTCTAAGATTTTAGTAAAAGCATTCGATAAGGTATGTCACAGACTCCTCTTATTGAAACTAAATAACGTTAATAGTGATCCTAATCTACTGGAATGGATTCAGTATTTTATCCTTAATCGCTCTCAGATTGTTACCGCTAATGGTTTTAATTCTGATTTTACTGATGTACATTCAGGCGTTACTCAAGACTCAGTCCTTAGGCCTCTTTTGTTCTTAATCTACATCAATGATCTTCCGTCTCTTGTTAACTCTCATATCCATCTTTTTGCGGATGATTGCTTTATTTAAAGAAATCACCGATACTAATGACAGCTGTCTACTTCAGTCTGACCTCACCACTGTAGCTAACTGGTGCAAGAAATGGTCAATGCAACTAAGAATTAACAAATGCAAAGACATGCGTGTTTCAAGAAAATCTACCGCCCCGCC
>JARKHS020010781.1:0-174531 GCA_030143305.2 Amblyomma americanum
AACTGCAGCGGTCGCGGCTGCGAAGGCCTAGCAAGCTTGCACTGTTGAAGCAAGCCTGCACTGTTGCAGCGGAACATCGAGGCTTTGCAATGCTGTTAACAAGGTGACCTCTATGTCAACACCAGGATGGGTTTCCTTGAGGGCAACCATACCCAAAAGTTCTTCTTTCACGCTGTCCTCGGATGAAACGTAACTTAAGAAAATGGACAGTTTTGGTTTTTCCTGGATATGCCTAGATTCAACGAGTACTAAGCTGAAAGCTTTACAGCTATTTACGCCACCCGTAAGCTTGTTGACGCCTTCAGTTCTGAGCTCGTAAACGCGCCTCTCGACAGAGTGCCTTTAGATTGGGAGCTAGCTGATCAGCGTTTGAAGTTCCTTGCTTTTCAAGACCAACAGTGCCAAGACGTATCAGATGTTTTCTTCACCAATTCCTCTTCAAAATAGCAACGCTTATCAAGAACGATGTTCAGTGAAATCGCCAGGCTAGCATCGGCTGCTTTTTCCGTTTCCTTGCCGAGGGCCTGCATCAGGGAGTCCTGGATTCTGAAGTCAGGATTTTAGGGCGAAATCCTTTAATGGCTCATCGTTGTCCGCGAAACCTGTCAAACTGTGACGTCATCAATGGCATAATTGCTGTAACCAATGTATTCTTAGCAATTATTACCTAATAGGTGTTCATTAATCAGTCATTAATTATTAATTGGGCATTGAATTAGTGATTAGTAAAATAACATGAAATTAGAAACTAAATTAAAAGAAGAAATAAAAATAAATCTACTAAAAGTGACAATTAAACGAATAAAGTTGGAAAACAAAAATGAAAAGAAAAAGTGAACAGGAACTAAAAAATAAAGGAAAATTTTACAAAACAAAAACATAGAAACAGCATTAAAAAATTCAATGCCTACCAGCGCCGTTTAAAAAAACGCGCGTTCCAGAAAGTTACATGCTTTTCATTACTGCACGAAAGCAGAATTAAGTGCCCTCAGAATATGTTAGCTGCGCCAATTTCGACCTTAAAGTGACGTCAGAGGTTGCGCGCCTTGTAATGTGAAAGCGCAGCATTAGAAATTAAACAGACGGGTTAATCGTTCTCTTGCGTGAAGGCTAAATCTCATTCCCATTCAGGAAGAAAAGTACGGCCTTAATCTTCGTACTCTCATTTGCATTGGATATAGACGCCATTTTGCTGGGATGGTCAGACGAAATGTAGTATGTAACTTCTTGTCTGTACAGTGAAGCCAAAACTTTGGTGTTGGAGCTGTAGTGGCGCTATTTATGCGAGATCGCGTCAGATTGCAATGGCTAGGACGGTTGGGCCAAATAGATAATACTAATTAGAAACTATAGGCTCGACAGGCATTTCGCGCAGTCTATGCGATATGGTGTCAGCTCGTAATGGATTGACCGGCGGGACCACAGAGCCAGTATTTGGAAACTAGGAGCAGCACAAACATCATTTCGCGGATTCACTTCGGAAAGAGAAACCTGCATCCCAAAAATTCCACCGGTGGCAACGGCTGCCCTTGCAGGGCAGTGGTGACATTCGATGTTACCCATAAAAAAGGCGTTGACATGCAACCAAGCAGGTGGCAGTTACATTACTGCCTGGTCGCGCGAGGTTGCTTAAGAATCGCAGTTTCCACCGGTGAAAGCACCTGCCAGGCCAGGTCAGAGGAGCACCGCTTAACCGCAGCACCACTGCGCAAAAGTGTCTCTGCAGAGCTTTACTTTATATCGACATCACGCTGAACATTTTCGGCAATAAGCGTCTCCAGGTGTCTGAAACACGTGACAGAAGGACCGATGAGGAGGTAGTAGATATTACGGGATAAGAAACAGTATCTGCGCAAGAGATGGGTCATATCAGATAAGAATTTTACAGCTGAACTCTCCGAGAACTCGTATTTGCAATTCTTAGATTCGAGTTTGGTGCTTAATGACGAAATTTTTTCGGCTGCATTGTCGTTGCGGCTGAACGCAGGCTGCAGGTGCGTGGATTCGGTTTTCAGCACCGAGATGCAGAAAAGACGTTGTGTAATAGTGTAGAGTAATCGAATACTGTTCCTTCCTTCTACCGTGCCTGTAGCACTCTGTCCTGGTATAGTACACATAAGAAAGAAAATGAATGAGATAAGTGAGTGACAGAATTAGAGAGTAAAAAAATAATAAAGAGGATCTGTTAAATTTCGCCGCTCTGATATCCAGAATTTCTTGAATATAAGCTTGATGGTGGATAACATCATCTATCAGGTCATGTGAAACACGCCGTACGTGTTTTATATCAAAAGAATTTATAGTTTTGGTTTAGCTATAGAAGCCTGCGTTGCACACTGAAATTTAGCCCACAAGATGTCAGACCTTAATTATTGAATAAATGAACTAATTGTAATCACAAAACTAATTTTTCAGTTGCCGCGACCCTTCACCTACCCCCACCCCACTTTGGTAGGTGATAAATTCGAGAAAGGAATATACCCCTCTCAGCGCTTAGAGAACACGTGGCCAGATCGAGTTTTGCTGATTCCCATGAGCGCAGTTCACTTTTCCCTTAAGGTTGAGAGTGTTTGCTTCATGGCCAAATGCAGACAGCAATGGCTAGACCAAATGTATGGAAGCTTTTGGTTATTATTGCATTAGGCCCGTGAGCTCAGGTCTGCATTTTTTCCACCACTATCACGAACTATTCTAACCATCGTAATGACGATGAAGAAATGCACGCATATACTTGAAAAAAGAAAACAGCATCCGGCTAAAAAGCCAGCCTTAAGTGTGCCGCCTACAGATAACAGGAAGTTGATGACGTGTTGTCATCACGCAACATCGTGGAGAGAACACCTGTCGAGCCTTATAAATTCGTCGTCTCGCGGTATCGCTATGCAGTTCTTAGCGTCTGCAAGCTCTTGTCACGCCTGGCAATGAAAACGTCTCATTTTCTGCTAGTCGTCGTCTTGCTTCTTGCCCACCAGCGCCTGCCTGGGCCAGCATCGGGTAACAGACGCTTCAATTGTCCATTCCTGCTTGACAGCAATATCTCTGGAGACTGCCTTTGCTTGTCTTGGCTTCGTAGATGTCCAGATCATTGTTGCGGGCTGTTCTTAAGGTGCAACTCCTCCCCGACTATTACGGTGGCATTGAGCTGACCAGCATTCAGCTCTTGCGTTGTGCCATCCCTCTCTTGCTCGCATCTCTGCCGGAGAAAATTCTTTTTAAGGCATTTCACTCCCTCCTTTACCCTTAACTTACGGCGCAGTTAAGGTGTCCGCTGATATATGAGACATATACTGCGCCATTTCCTTTCCCCAAAAACCAATTATAATGCAGTTCCACAAAGATTAGCATGCACCCATGTAACTACTTCTTTAAAGCTTGCCAAAAATCTTTGTTGTGGCTTCTTATGGGGCTGTAGCCGCGGATATATTGCACCAAAAGCAAGAACACGAATTTTGACAGAATGCTTCGGAAAGACCTGAAAAATCTGCTCTTCGGAGAGCACACTGGCGCCTTTGCACACGGGCGCCTTTGCGTTTCGCCTCCATCGAAACGCGGCCGCCGCGGTCGGGTTTGACCCCGGGTACTATTGATCAGTGGTTAGGGCGCCCGGCTACTGATCGGGGGTACCCGGGTTCGAACCCGACCGCAGCGTCCGCGTTTCGATGGAGGCTCAACGCAACGGCGCCCGTGTGCTGTGCGATGTCAGCGCACATTAAAGATCCCCAGGTGGCCGAAATTATTCCAGAGCCCTCCACTCCGGCACCTCTTTTCTCCTTTCTTCTCTCAGTTCCTCCTTTATCCCTTCCCTTACGACGCGGTTCAGGTGTCCTCCGAGATGTGAGACAGATAATGCACAACCTTTTTCCACAAAAAATTTTCAAAACCAATTTCATCGGGGTGCAGGGGAGACTTTCAAGGCCAAAGGTGCCAGTCTTACTCTGGACCCTCTCCGATTAAATCCAGAAAATGAATGGCTCTTAATCGCACTGTCCCAAAAATTTGCCTAAATATTCTTCAGAAAAAAAATTTGCATTGATGTGACAAACCTTTGAATTTTCCAGACGAGTAAAAAACTAGCTCTCAAAAAATAACTTGAAGAAAGTGCTGAGTACTTTCTGCACATTTTGTCAGAACAATGTAAGAACACTGTATTTTAGCAAAATTCAAGAACTGTCTTTGGGAATTGATTTATGTTTTAGGGCCGTTATTTAACCAGCAAAATGCCATTTTTGGTGTTTTTTTGAGAAATCCGATGCTACAGATGTGAGCAATATAAAACGCATTTTGGAATGTCTGGAACATGTAATATTTGTTTTTTTTTGTTTATGAGGGTTTAACGTCCCAAAGCAACTAGGGCTGTGAGGAACGCCGTATTTAAGGGCTCCGGAAATTTCGACCACCTGAGGTTCTTTAACGTGCACTGACATCGCACAGTACATGGACCTCAAGTATTTCGCCTCCATCGAAATTCATCCGCCGTGGCTGGAATCGAACCCGCGTCTTTCAGATCAGCAGCTGACCACCATAACCACTGGGCCATTGCGGCGTCTATATGCAATATTTGGTGAATACATTTGAACCACAAAAAAACAAGAATACTTGGATAAAAATAAAATCCAAAACGGTAAAAAAAGTTTCATTATGCGCGTTTTCAACCTTAATATTTACATTGAGCTGTTCCTTGTAAAGGTGTATGATTTCGCCCAGTACATATTCATATTGTTACGTGTCGAAGTCTGCTGCAGGAGGGGGGGGGGAGGTGTAGTAAAGCCACCAAAGGGAGGAGGAGGGACACCTCCAAACCTCCAGGAAACCTCCAGGAATTTTTTTTTTCGATGAAAATCGTTGAGCGAATTTAGTGATATTAGCCATCGAATAAACAGCATTCTGTATTTTAGTTGGACGCTTAATTGTGCAATTTAGGGTTGAATATGCTTTAAATCTCTCTCTCTGGAGGCTCGGGATTTTTTTGCATCAACTTATACTCTTCTATCAGAGATGAAATTTTTTGGGGGAGCAGTAAATGTCCCAGACGTTCACAGAAACAAATACTATGGTAGAAAAAGTCGGCTGTGCTTTCTCAAGAAACTAAGAAGGGTACAATTTTGGATAAATTAAAGACATTCAAATACATAAAGCATCATTTGCTGGTGCTTTATTTTGGCTGATACTAAAGTGGAATGCTTATAAGTTCTTCAGGAAAGGTATCAAAAGCAGGAAAACAACTTTTTGCGAATTTTTGTTGAGACCTAGTTTTCACCCGTCCGGAAAATTCGAAGCGTGTCAAAAGAGCGAGATATAGCTTTATCATAAATAATGATAATTTTCAACAGTGCGAAAAAGTCCTAAATTTTCTTTAAAAAATTGAGGATAATCGGGCGCAAAATCTGGTGTGTTTGGCGTGCAATTACACAAGAGTGTTTTGTTTAGAGTTCAGTGAAAATTTTGCAGTCAAAATTGATAACTTTGTGTGTGGCTGGACTGCTGGAACTCACCTTTTAGCAACCACCCGGATCGACAGCGTCATCACCCGGAATGGAGTACTTAAGAAGGCAGCTCTGTACTCACCGCTTCAGGGGACACGGGAAGGGTTCTCTCAACACTACGATCAACCGTTTCCCCATAACCCTGCAGGTGGGTACAAACCTTCTTTTGTATGCGAGGAGGAGTAATGACGTATTCTTGGTGCTGTTCCCGTGTCCGCGAGTTTTGAACGAAGTTTTTTTGCGAATGTTTTTCTATAGCCCTCTTGTTGCTATGCGTCGGTGACATTGAGAGTAACCCCGGGCCCCGAACCCTGCGCTCTGAATCGCTTCTTGACATCGAAACTTTGCCGTCTGATTTCGCGGATCAAATGAAAGAGATTTTCCAGTTGCTTAAAGATGTTCAGACATAGTCTGTGCAAAGCTCTTAAACTCAGACAACTTGTAGCCGTTGTTAAAGCTATTAAAACGAGACAAAAGAACATCGAAACCAAAATCACGGCTATACAGAATCGTCTAGATGTACTAGAAGAAAATTACAAAAAGCTAGAAGTCAGTCATGAAGTTTCCAGGATAGAAACTCAAACTGAAGAACTTTCTGAGATAATCAGCACTTTACAAACACGAATATACGACCACGACGACAGGTCTCGACGGAACAACTTAATATTCTACGGTATTCTTGATTCTGATGAGACATGGCAAGAGACAGAACTGAAACTAGCTTCTGCTCTTAACAAATGTCTAACTGGCCCCCTTCTTCCTTATACGTTCGAACGAGTGCATCGCTTGGGAGTTTTCAGGCCGAATTAATGTCGCCCCGTCGTAGGCAAATTTTTAAATTGGAAAACAAAAGACTCCATTCTCGCTACACGTAACAGTCTGAAGAACACTAATATTAACCTTACTGAAGACGTCCTAGCTGCAAAAATAGTCGCACGTGGAAAGCTTCTTCAGTTTGCTAAACGCTGACCAGGTGTCCCAAAACACAAATGGCGCTGCAACAAGTTGCATAACAGTGACAGCTGCTACATGCATGACTCGGCCAAGGACGCTGTCGTGAACATTGCGACACGCAGGACAGGTTCTGGTTCCCCCGCAGCAGATTGCGAACCGAGGACATCCTAGGCACACGTGAGGGGTAGTGGTCGGGCATCTAAAGCCTTTTTATTCGTTCTTTTCACTAACATCATAAGTGTTCTTAACATATATAACTCATTTTCATCAGCTATCGACACGTGTTTTACAAAAAGTATTGCTCTAACAGAAACCCGGCTATCCGCACATGTCCGTGGTTCTGATATATTTGTTAACGCTCATCGTTTAGCATTCTTTCTTTGTGATCGTGGAACACAGAGAGGCGTAGGCGTGCTAGTTGGCGATTTCAAACGATATCACTTCATCATTTGCGCATGTTCAGACTGATTTGGAAATGGTATGGGCAGCAATAACGCTTAATTACCAAAAAGCAATAATAGGAGTCTGCTATCGCCCACCATCTTCCTCCCCCACAATCTGCAACGAACTTCACGACGCCATCAATTCTGTCACATGTTTTCCAGCATGTCCGATATTTCAACTAGGTGATATAGATTTTCCCTACATCACTTGGAGCTCCGACATTTCTAATTTGTCGCCATTCTCGTCTCTAGCTAGTGAATGTTTGGATGTATGCTCAGTTTTCTCATTACAGTGAATTTGTACGCCTAACAGCCAATGATACCAAAGCACTAGACTTAATCCTAACTGGTCAACCCGCAATAGTTTCACCTATAAGAAATATGCCTTGCTTTAGCGATCACGCTCTCCTAACTTTTCCATTAAGTTGACTTGTCCAGAACCTAACAAAGAGGTAACATTGATACGTAAATATAAACTAGCCAATTTTGAGGTAATAAACACTGAACTCTCTTTTATTGACATTTTTCTCGATGGCTTTGACAATCATAATGTTCAATCTAACTGGAACATGTTTTCGTTCAAAATAAACCTGCTCACAGAACGGTTCATTCCTCAAGGCACCATTGTCAACCACACAAATGCTCCCTGATATATCAAATCACATCAAGCGCTTATACAATAAAAAGAAGCGACTTTATCGTATCGCTAAGCTTTCCCCCACAAGAGAACGTTGGGCTTCGTACTCGGCAGCATCGAGGCATACGTGTAGGCAGTTAAAGACGCAAAGAAACACTTTCTGTCACAGATTCTTCCGTCTATGTTGAAATCAAATATAAGAAAATTCTAGTGAGTTATTAATCCCACGACTGATGAAAATATCCTATTAACCGACTCCTCCGGTGACCCCATTCCTTCAGACGTTGTTGCTACAATTCTTAATCATTCAATAGCGGAGAACTTTTCCGTCATACCTGCTGCACATATGCCTACAACTTATAATCACCACTGCGCAACTGTCACCAATAATATTTGATACTTTTGGTGTCATTAATCTTTTTGATAACCTCAATCTTCATTCCGCTCCAGGTTGTGATCTTAATAATGCTAAGTTTTTTGAAAAACACTTCAGTCTGTTTCCATTATGGTAACAATAAAATTCCGACAATCTTATGAGCAATCTATCCTGCCGAAAGAGTAGAAAATTGTGAAGATGATTACAGTCTACAAGTCGGGTATATAGCAGAAAGTCGGGTATATAGCAGAACACCTCCCCTCAATTATTTTCCCATCTCTCTAACTAGCACATGTGTCAAAATGAATGAACATCTAATATTCACAAATCTTGTTAATTTTCATGGATCAAACGCTTTGTTCTCATAAGCACAACACAGTTTTCGAAAATTTTACTCATGCGAAACTCAAGTAATATGCCTTACACGTGCATTACACCGTATCCTTGACCAAATACCACTAGCTGACTGCATATTCTAAGATTTTAGTAAAAGCATTCGATAAGGTATGTCACAGACTCCTCTTATTGAAACTAAATAACGTTAATAGTGATCCTAATCTACTGGAATGGATTCAGTATTTTATCCTTAATCGCTCTCAGATTGTTACCGCTAATGGTTTTAATTCTGATTTTACTGATGTACATTCAGGCGTTATTCAAGACTCAGTCCTTAGGCCTCTTTTGTTCTTAATCTACATTAATGATCTTCCGTCTCTTGTTAACTCTCATATCCATCTTTTTGCGGATGATTGCTTTATTTAAAGAAATCACCGATACTAATGACAGCTGTCTACTTCAGTCTGACCTCACCACTGTAGCTAACTGGTGCAAGAAATGGTCAATGCAACTAAGAATTAACAAATGCAAAGACATGCGTGTTTCAAGAAAATCTACCGCCCCGCCTTCGCAATACATTGATAACATTTCTTTAAGTCTTTAACATCATATAAACACCTTGGCGTTCACATCATTGATAACCTAAGATGGTCTCTTCACATTGAACACGTAATCAACAATGCTAATCGCGTGCTAGGTTACTTACATTGCGATTTTTCAATGTCCCTTCTTTGAAACTTTTGCTATATAAAAAACTAATTCGCTCCAAACTAAAGTATGCAACATCAATCTGGGATATCTTGCTTATGACATTCATATCGCTGTTCTTGAGATGGTTCACAATAACTTTGTGCGTTGACATTGTCACTAATTACAACCGCACTGCAAGCATAACTACAAAGAAATCGTATTTCTTTTCCATTGCTGTTACTTCGTCTCTAAGTGTCTCGTGTCGCTTTGTTTCAAAAATTGTACCATCACCCCCTACTACGTGGTCGTCTTATCTCCCAGCAGTTTTATCTATGCCACCGTACTGACCATCCTCATAAATTCGGTTTTGATTCTTGTAATACCAAATATGTTTCTCATTCATTCTTGCCGCGTACCTCACTCGACTGGAATCACCTTCCCGAAGATATTGCCGACCTTGATAATTACGAGATGTCCCGCAAAGCCAAAGCTAGCATTGTATACTCAGGTCTTATTTAAATTTGTCTGTGTTCTGTATTTTTCCAACTTTTACTCTTGTTTTTACACTCCCCCTCTGTAATGCCTCTGGCCCTGAGGGGTATAATAAATAAACAAAAAATAAATAAATAATAAATAAATAAATAATTAAGTAAATAAATAAATGAATCAATGAATAAATGCATCAATAAATAACTGATTAAATAAGTGAATAAATAAATAAATTTGATAAATTGGATTTCCTTTAGGCAAACTAGTCTTTTTACAATGCTCTTCATGATTATTGCTGTCCGGCTGGGTTACCACACGCTGATAGTATTTTTCGCGACGTTTCCTGACTGTACACGAGCCTCATCCCTGTAAATTAGCCGTATTACAATAGCCTATAACTTCCTGGTTTTAGTAGTTTGGCAACGCATTGTCGTGTATTTCTTTTATCTTTACAATTCGGCTTCATATTTTGAGCACACTCGCAACTACAAGAATGTGTTTGTTTTCCTTTGCAGTCAACTGCCCAAAGGCTGGTTTTCCCAGTCCAGGGGTCCGGAGTAAAGTACGCTTTTTTATTATATTCCTACTCTACCGCAGCAATCATACTCTGTATTGTCTAAACTGCAAGCGCGCAGCATGCAGAGAACAATTCAGCAGGACTTCTCAAGTATAATACGGTCTTTCATTTTTTAAATTCTTCAAGAAACTCCATTGCCAAAGGTATGCATAATCATACTCCATATCTGCTGCCCTTTCTTTCCGCAGTTCCGTAGACGCAAGAGTTGCTTCAGCGATTCCGTGAGTACAAAATTTGACCGCAATCACTGAGGTCTTAATAAATTACCGACCGATCACCTTAGTCTCCGTTGCCCACAAGGTCTTTACTAAGGCAATTCCTAATAGAGTCAGGACAACCTTAGACTTTAGTCAACCAAATGATCAGGCAGGCTGTCGTAAAGGCTGCTCGACAATAGAATACATCAACACCATCAATCAGGTGATGCAGAAATGCGAACAATATAACAAATTCCTATATATATAGCCCTTGTAGATTACTACAAAGCATTTGACTCAGTAGAAACCACACCGTGCTACCGCGATGGCTATGTGGTTATGTCGCTGGGCTGCTGTGGTCGCAGCGGTCGAATTTCGATGAAGACGAATATCTAGGGGCCCGTGTACTGTGCGATGTTAGTGCGCGTTATAGAACCCCAGGTGGTCGAAATTTCTAGAGTTCTTCACTACCCCGCTCCTCATAGCCTGAGACGCTTTGGCACGTTAAACCCACATAAACCAAACCAGAAACCTCAAAGGTCATGCAGGAGCAATAAAATCACGGTGTAGATGAGCCTTATGCAAAAATACTGAGAGATACTTGTACCTCTAACGGCTCCACAGCCATAACAGTCCTTTGTAAAGTCAACGGTACAATTCTAATAAGGAAGGCTGTCAGGCAGCTCGACAAGATCTCGCAAATGCTTTTCACCGCATGTTTACAGGAGGTATTACTAGGATTGGTTTGGGATCAGTTGGGAAAAAGAGCTCATGGGGAGTACCTTAGTAATCTGCCATTCACTGATGACATTGCCTTGATAAGTCACTAAGGGAATAGATTGAAAAGCATGATCAATGACTTAGGCAGAGTAGAGCGCTGTGTTTAAAAATTAATATCCGGAAAAACAAAATAACGTTCAGCAGTCTTGCAAGAAAACGACAATTTACATTTGATAGCGAGGTGCTGAAAGAGGTAAGAGCATACGTCTACTTAAGGCACATGGTGACCACAGATGAGGATCATAAGTGGCAAACAACCAGAATAGTAATAGGGTGGTGCCCATTCGGCCGGTTGTCACATCATGAATGGGAGCTTACCAATATCTGTCAAGAAAACAAACATGCAACATCTATCTCTTACCGGTACTCACTTGTGGGGCACAAACGTGGAGGCCAACGAAAAGGCTCCAGCTTAAATTAAGGACAACGCATCGAGTCAAGGAAAAGAAAAAGATTGATGTAACGTTATGGGGCTGGGAGGGGGCAGAGTGGGTCATAGGACAAACATGGGTTGATGAAATCTTGTGGAAGTCAAGAGGAATAATTCGGCTTTTGCAGGGAATGCAATCCTACAGCAAGATAACAGGTGGTCCTTAAGGGTAAAGGAGTAGATTCCAAGAGAAGGCAAGCGTAGCAGGGGGCAGCAGAATGTTACGTGAGCGGAATAGATTAAGAAGTTTAAGGGGATAAGGTTGGAGTAGCTGGCACTTGACAGGGTTATGGGAGAGGCCTTCGTCCAGTCCTGCAGTGGAGGTATTCTGGCTGATGATGATGTCAGTGATTTGTAGAGTACTTCTGGGCACTCTTTCTCAAAAAGAGCGAAGCTTGTGAGAAAAAATAGGGCTAGCTTGAAAACAGCAGTTATCCCTTATGTTCTGTAAGGTGCAAGGAAAAAAAACTTCTAAGAACTGTTACCGCTGTGTAATGACAGACACTGGGTCCACTTGGGAAGCAGATTCATTCGACACTATAATAAGGTAAAACATTCGAGAACGACGCGCATATGTGTGTACTTATGCAGTACTCTTTTTAGTTCTCTACACAAATCATTTGTGCGTCTAGCGCTCCTATCTAGGCCATCGTACCAGGCTCGCGGCGCTACAATATAAACACAAAAAATACCTAAATGGGAGTAAAAAGTAAATAAGCTCTCCTGTGGCGCATTCTATTTTACAAGAGTTCGCTAGACCTTACTCTCTTTTTACTCCAATCTGTTTAGAATGCAACGTCATCTGAGCATCTCCTAAGGCGACGCGTTCCGCAGTAGATACCAGAGGTGTATCAGGCCACACTCCTCTGCTCCGGCGGTAACCACCCTTCCCATGATTCCCGTGGCAGCCACCTTCCGGTTGCTCATTCCTCTTCCTAACCATACCCTCCTCCGTCCACAGAAGCCACCCTCTGGTTGGCTCCCGTGGTAACCATCCTTTCGTTACTAATTTTTTGGCTCTCACCCTACACCTCTCCTGCCCGTGTGGCCCTCTTCTTGATGGCTCCTGTGGGAACCAACCACCAGAGACGCATACTATCGATCTATCAATACCCTCTTCTTTCCACGGTAATCACTTGCTCACCCCGTAACCTTCTGTTATACACTGCTACTACGATGCGAAATCTATGGGATGGGGACTTAACATTGCTCGGTCGAAAACGAATGGCAAATTTTCATTCGAGCCTTGGTTCTGAACAAAGCTGCTCAGGCAGACGTGGTCAATGGGATTGTAGAAGACTTCCTTGTGGCGAAAGGTATAGCGACGCGTATATTTATCTAATTGCAGTTTGATGTGAACGGAGGCCAGTTGGCTGGCCTCCTCAGTATGCTCAGGAAAGTGTTCAGCTTTGAAAGCTAGCGGATGATGAGCTGGGCACGGCAGCATTCCGCCTAGCAGCATCAGGAGCATCAAGCCGCAGACTTTCCGAAAGAAAGTGCAACATATTATTAAGTGGAGTATCGCATTCAACCGGTTCTACCGGGTTAGACCACGGCTAATTTTTCCTTCTATTTCCGCATGGGCTGGACATATACAGTTCTTGACGCGTAATCTGCCTGACCTCTTCAACGTAAGTAGCATGCTTTTTGTTTTTAGGAAAGATATATTTAGTTTTAATGGCATGAGCGTTGCATGGATATATTTGAGACCGCAAACCGTATATTAATGCCAGAATCAATGATCCTTGACCAATCCACCCAGGAATCTCCGCTTCAGAAAATGACTATCTTTTTGGTCACTTCCCGAATGCAGACGTGCCTGCGAGAATAGTCAGTAAAACTGGCCGGCATCCGCCATTAATTCGAGAAATATGGAAATTTAGAGGCTTATTTTAGATTTGAGTTTATTAGGCACTAAAGCTTTCGATAACATTAACCATCATATCCTTTTCCCAAAAATAGAACCTTATGGCATTCGCGGAGCACCGCTGAACTTTATCATATCTAGGCTCAAGATCTGAGTATGTACAAACTGACTGCTACTGATCTTACATACAAGCCAGAACAAAAGGCGTACCTCAGGCAATTATTCTAGGTCTCTTGCTCCTTAACTTATATAAAATGATATTCCTAACTTGCACGACACAAGCTTTATCTTTAGCTCTGATAACATCCAATCACTTACTGGCACTGAAAACCAAGCTCTATATGCCTTAGAATCATGGTCACTCAACAATGCTCTCAAAATAAATATGAAAAAAACTGCTGTTAGTTTTCTATCCCAAGAGAGAGCACATGATAAATCCGCCCCCAATTTATTTAGGTCACGATACTATCAGATACTTAGATTGATTCTAATCTCTTGGCATTCTGTTCTGTTTACATCGACAATGACATGGGAATCAAATGTTGTAGCTATCTCTTTTACCCTTTCTCGATCTATTGGAATTGTCTATCGCCTTAAACATGTTGTACCCTTGCAGGTCATCATGGATCTGTATTACGCGTTTTTTTTGTTAGTCTTTAAGTTACTGTTTTCTTGTGTGGGGAAGTCCGACTGTGGCGAATTTTAACAATTTTTCTATTCTCCAAAAAAGAATGCTGTGTGCTGTTGCCAATATACCTTATGATTCACCGATCACGCCAATTTTCCTCTAGAACAGGATTGTGACAGTGACACACTTGTTTGATTACAGGTTTGCATGCTCTTATAAGCGAACAATATCCAAAGATAACACCTACTTTTCCAATCTTGTTACACTTACACGCCGCCAATGTTCTTATGACATTAGAAGCTGTGGCTCGTATGCAACCCCACAAATCAGAACCACCTATGGTTTCATGATGCTCGGGTTTATCTTGCCTCGGTTTATAAACACATATTTGTTTATTAAACTTAGTACCATGTCACTCTCTTCAATTCGCAACCGCAATTTGGAATAAGGATGTATTCTCTAGTTTTTTTTATTTCTATAGTAGCAGCCGGTATTATCAATATATGACGTGTTCGTCTTAATATTGCAGCCGTGTCGAGTCATTTTGTACCGAGTGTTGTTTCAATTTTGTACTGCTGAATACTCATACATAAGTCAATGTCTATGTATGTTTTTGTGCATCATGTGCTGCTGCCAACATTTAGGGGCGGCGAGGCTTGTCAAGCAGTGGTGGAACACTGGATTTCTCTCGCCGTCCCCAGTTTTTTGTATTGCGCGAAAAACAGGCATAAAGAAATGAATGAATGAATGAATCTTCGCATGGCCCTCTCTAAGGCTTTAATAAAGCTTACAGTGATTACCACGGGAGTCAGCTTAGTCTGATCACCTTGGAGCACTAGCCCCCATGGAGTTCCCTATTGCTATTCGATATGTGTATTTTAGAGTTTGTAACTGGTATTATCATATTACTTCAAGACAGCATAATTCAAAGAAACTCTGCAATTTTTGTACTTGAGGTCGTAGCTCTGCTTGATAGAAGCGCAAACTACCGATAAATTCTTTGAGTTGCTTAAAATTTCCGAATTAGGGAACTGTATTCAGCGCTCACCGTTGTGAAGCCGGCTGACAAAAACATGTTTTGAGCTCAACGTATTTATGTCTCGTTCCAAATCCGTATCTGTTTGAAGTCCGTCACTTGGTCTTAGCCCATTGTGTCTATGTATGCGATATAGCCTAGCTCTCAGCAATTTTGTCTTCACTTGCACGAAGAGGCTAGACGGCAAAATTAGACGCGCATGCGTGGTGCACCCTTTTACGGTTTCACTGGATAACTCATCAAAATGTACCGGTTTCAGGCTACCTTATACGCTTCGCACTGGGAATCTGGGGAAGCAGCTGCCAGTGTCTTAAAAGACGTTATCTTTAAGTTAGCTAAAGCACGCGACGCTAGTGGTAAGTATTTTTGCTGACGCTCTAAAATCTGTACTAGGGGAGCACAAAATAATGGTACATATTGTTGTTTGATGAATAGTACAGATTGAAGGAACGCACTTGATTTTCTAAAATTGACGGAGCAATTTTGTTGAAGGAAGCCAGTAACCAGGACAGCAGTTGTAGAATGTGAGCTTCATCACTTGCTTTGATGACCAGTGGGGTAGGAAAGAGCTATTACAAGACTGCTGTATTTATAGACATTGGTGTACTGACACTGGCGCAATAGCCTTATTTGAAATGAAATTTGTACACGCAAAAAACAAATGTTTCACACAAAGGGATTAACCTTAGTTTTGCAACAAATTCTATCATTTTCTTAAAATAATCGAATGTTATGAACTGCGGAGTCTTTTGTTTTGCGATTTCGCAAAGTTTACTGCTCAAATCACACAGAACAAAAAGAAACAAGTCTGGGCTCCTGAATTTTCTATTTTACTTGGCATATGCGAGTTTTGTGTAGGAAGTAGGACGAATTACATTCTAGCTTTTAAAAATTAGGAACGCAAAAATTGCAAAAGAACCACAGAAAAGAAAGGAAATTTCAGGACTATAATGAAACAGACAGAGAACATGATGCCGAAATTGTTTGTTAGAATTAATCAGTGCTTTGTGCTTCCGTCAGAGAAAATTCATAGTTTTAGAGAGTGTTTTTCTATTTACGCTTTGAAATCATCTGGAGATAAAAAAATGGCCACCTTCAAACTCAACTGAAAAAAAAAAATCATCACCGATTTTCATTTCACTTTACCTGTAACATCTTTACTACGGCGGTAAATCTAGATGAACAGTAAAGTGCTGTAATTTATTTAGTTAATTAAAAAATAAACATGCATGTGGTATTTTGTTTTCTCTATCACCGGGTATCCTCTGTTAAGAGCAGTAGCAATAATGACGCCGACTTCGAAATGAGTGCATGTGCTTGCATACACTGCAAAGTGCATACTCGCTCCGGGTCTGGCTAATGGTAGCAAAAATGAATATTCTGTCCTTCCTTACCTTAACGCTATTAGTTATTTTTGGTTTAGATATTTTTCGAATTGCTGATTATGTATTTATTAGTTTTTTGCTTAAAAGTACATTTTTTTAGCGCTGACGTTTATTGTATTTTTAAGCCTGTCTGTAAATACTTCAAAAAGTGAGAGTTCAAAGCGATGTATTTTCTTATTGTTGCATCATGCCTCAATCCTTCTAAAAAATATCGTGCAGTTTCGGGAAGCAATCCTGTGTGGCTTTTCTTCAAGGTTATTTCAATAAAATTGAGGTGTCTAACCATCGCATTCCGTTTCAAGTTCGCGCCAGGCGTTCGCGGTCGCAACAGAATTCAGTTTTTTCTAAAATAATTGTATAATTTTGAAGTTCCAATTCAATGAGAATGCAAGTGACCCCAGTTGGCCGACATATGCACAGAAGTTTTTTAGTTTAGGAACTAAGGGGATTTTCTGGGTCATGTTGAACAGCTTTCATCTATGCTTTACGAAAAAGTGTTGCAAAAGGACTGCGAAAGTTTTAGCAAACCGTTTTATAAAAACGTGATCCAAAATCAATCTTATTTGGCATATGCTTGGGGTATGGCACGTTCATTGCCTGCAGTAGCCAGACTTGTCGATGCTACACGTCGAAGCAAACTGGACCATTTTTTACCTGTCAACGAAGTGTACACAGAAAAACATTCCTGAAAAGTTGTGTCTGAAATTGTGCCATTGTGCTTACTAAATGCAAGCACACGCACTCATTTCAAAGCCTAATTTTTGAGCGTTAATATTTGTAAGAAAAATAAACAGGGCGGAGGGTAAGTATCCGAAGGAATGTCGGGTACCTCCCCCGCGGGTACTTCCCCTCTGTCTAATTTTTTTTTCTCATTGTCCATCCTCAGCGGCTAAACAAACGGCGTGTGCAATACTGCACAATGCAAAGAGAAAACATGATTGTAGGCTTTTTTTTCCTGCTTCCCCTTTTGTTGCTTCCCCTTTTGTTGGGCCAGGAGAAGCGACAAGTTCCCTCATTTTTCCACGAAGGTAGCTTCAGGGCCGCGCACGCTGTAGACCATCTGAGCTCAGCGCGAAACGCCTGTCAATAAGCAAGCAAGCAGTACCTAGAGCAGGGGTCGCATCTGGATGTGTCATTTCCCTGCTCCTTACATGTTTTGCGCACTCGCCATTTTTTTTTGTGCGGCGCCAAGTCCCCTTTTTGCTATCCGTACTTATTGCTTTATTTTTACTTTTATCTACTTATTTCTGCCCTCTCTATCCGTCTCTCGCTCAGCTGTTCTGTGTCCTAACCCGTATAAAAGGGGATACACCAGCGAAGACAAACCATTCTCGAAAAACAGCGATCCTCGGATCGAAACGTCGAGTCGCTAAAAGTGTTTCCTTTAACGAAGAGCATACTTCGCTATTTACTATAGCAAGTAAACACGTCATGCTGTCGCAACCTATATATATATGGACGAGGGTGGCGCTGGTGAATACTCTCAAGGTTCGCTTACACCCAATGAACATAAATACCCACGAGAGCAGCAGATTGGACAGCCGTCGCCGTAGCTCAGTTGGTAAGAGCACCGGACGTGATATTCGGAGGTCGTGGGTTCGGATCCCACCAGCGGCATGGTTGTTTTTTTCTGCTGCTTTATAAGAAATTTTCTTTACGCGATAGATTAAAATAAGTATTATTATCCCACTGATCAGCACTACACATGAAAAAAATAATAATAAATAAAGATTCCCCTATGCACCTTGGTTTCGGTGACTATATTGACTCCCTTCATATATATATATATATAATTAGGAGTAGAAGCTCACTACGCTTGGTAGAGAAGCATTTTAAATTCAACGTTTCGGCAAGAAGCTGGCCGGAATGTGTCTAGAATGTAGTTATAGGTGAGAAGTATGCAGAGAGGCAGCGACACGGGGAATGGGGAAAAAATGGAGAGAGAAGAAAAGAAAACAAGCAAAAAAGAGAGAAAGAGAGGTTCTGTTGAATGTGAAGCAGTGGATACATGGAAAAATAAAGTAAAACATTAAAGGGTTGTCTACAAAAGTGTACAAGTGGGCAGACACTATTGGTCGTAAGAAAAGTCAAGATGTTTAAAAACAAATTTGAAAATCAGGAGGGGCAGAAAATACGCTGTGGTGAGAAGACAAGAGGTTAATCGGCATGAAAAGCAAACGACGCAATCTGGGAGTTGTAGCTATATAAAATTTACAGTGTGTATGCACAGAACATGCCATTCTTCGAAGGTCTGTTTCCTTCTCTTGAGGGTAGCGGCAAGTCAGATATGATAACAGAGCTTGAGTGTATGGTCCATCATCGATCATCCGGCTACTGTGTTGGCGTGATAGGAAATGATTATTAGGTTTCGAGTAGGCTTAGTTGAGCTCTTCTGACCGCTCGCATGATTGTGACGTGCGCAGCAAGGCTAAGCACTGAATTTTTTTAATTTTTGATCACTTTTACCTGGGGCATATCGGATATTATATATGCACACGCTGGCAGCGTGGCAGTAATAATGGAAAGTGACATTTTCATTTTCTTCATTTTTAGTGGCGCAAGCACTCAAACAGCACTTGGACGGTTTGCCTAAGCCTACAAAAGACTTAAACTGCTCATCTTTACAAATGATTTATATGCCAAAGGAACTAGCTGATGTAAGCACATAACTGACGTCACAACATTTCGGTCTGTGTATATACGGACCGTCTCAGTGCTAATAAATGAACCTCAACCCAGTCGAAAAACACAACAGAAAAAAATTTCGTCGTCACAAAAAAAAATATTTTTGAGGAAAGCTTTCTAAAAACAGAATAGTTTGAAGTAACGGCAGAAATTGATGTTGCTACTACAGAAAAGCGCTACAGAAATAAATTGCCCAGAAAAATACTACAAAACAACAGAACATTCTGTCCTTGCGACAAAACTACAAAATATGCTTTCGTATTTTTGACGAGCTTATGTCGTCTTTTTTTCTTCTGGGAGTAATATTTTTATGGACGTCTAGCTTTTCAAACCTCAGTGGGAATTACCGACATTTCCTCGTTCAACGAATATGGAGTTTCGTGCAACTATACTTCGGAGGAAATTTGGTGGAGTCCTGCACCTTAAAACAAAATAATATTGACTGTATGGCTTTCTTTTTAGGCCATTTTTTAAAATTTAGCGCCATAAAACATTTAGTTACCGCTTTACTAAGTGTTGAATGTTTGTCATTTTATATCAGTTCGAGTGCTTTCAGCCAGTGAGCCGGCCGCTTTGAGTTAAAAGCTATGGTATGCTTGCTTCTAATCGCTGATGTGGTTCTTAACGAGAAAGAGAGGCAACTTGTTACTTATTACTATTACTTATTTAAGGGATTCCCTGAATGCAGTAACTGTTGACGTGTAGCAATAAACCCCAGCGTGAAAAATTTTACAACGCTTCCGTTGCGCAATTTTCTCACATGATAGATTGTTCTTTCGACATCAAGACGCAGTTCCTCTTATCTCTATATGGCTGTTTTTAATAATTTAATTGCAGGTTTTTAAATAGTATTTTTCTTCTCACTCGGCGAGAAAAAAGCACTTTGCGATTTGACTCCTGCAACTAACTAGATATATTTAGCGGATTCAGGGTTTGCGCGGTAAACAATGAGAGCCTGCTGTGGCTGGAGTGGTTCGCTCCTGCCTCTCGTTTACGGCGGCTTGCGAACGTTGTTAGGTAGGGAGGCGGCTTTTTTTTCACTAGAATTGGTTGGCAAATTGTAAGGCTTAGAGACTATTCATTGGTACCTAAGGCTACAACTTGCAGTTCGCAGATCATGTTGTTGAGACAGATAGTAGGCGAGTCCTACAGCAGAGGACTCCCATCTCCACATAAGTTGAGAGAGCAGAAATGTTGGGTTCCGCAAGAACACTGCACTGAGGAAGATATTTGTGACTCGCACGTTTTAGGCCTCTTTAACCGAACGCCGCGGTTTAGTAGTCAAGAAGCCTAGATACGCAGGCAGCGGTAACTATTCAAAATTATAAGCCGAGCGCCATACATCAGAATACACTGACTTGAACATATGTGAATATTTTTGGGTGTTTCCCTTAAGAGGACATCAAATCGTGACTGTGCGGAACACACTGTCTTTTGCGTAATATTCCTAATAGCTATGCCATTGTGTCAGGTGGCAGGGATGTAGGTGAGTTGGCAATAAACTTCTCAATGCAAGAGCTGACCGCTATGACACTGCAAACGGTAGTTCGATCAAGCCTGTTGATAAATGAATCGACAATTGAATGTTTGCGATTTCAATATCGATGGTGTCCAGGGGCTTTACACTGCGTTCTTTCTTTAATACTGTATTTAGTCTTAATGCAATACAATCCATATTTCAATGCATTTTAGAACTAAAAATATTTTTTACTATATATTTACCTCCCCTTTACGATTGTTCTCTCTCGTGGCCAGTAACAAGGGTTTTTTAAAGGCACATAAGGTTTATGTGACGATATTTGCATTATGTGGCTATTGCGAGGTTACCATAACTATGGGATACGCCAAGTTCTCAACTTACTTACAACCAGTGAAAATGGCCTTACAGGAGAAAAAACTTACAGTAGAAAAAAAGAGCCTTTTGCTTGATCTCAGGTGCTAATGACTTGGGCCGCTTTTCTTCGGGCTGCTTCGGGCTGCTGCTTCTGAGGATGCGTCAGCGAATCCGGGACGCGGCGGCCGCGTTTCAATGGCGCCGAAATGCGTAGGACATTCATGTGCTCTTGTGTTTGTGTGGTCGATTAAGAACCGCAGGTGGCTCAGGCTAATCGGGAGCACTTTACTCTGGCGCGTATTTCTCTCCGTTTCATTTTTTACTCCATCTGTTCCCTCGCAGAACGCTCCGCTTGTTCACCGAAAATGAGACATATAATTCGCCTTCCCTTTCACTATGTCGGTTAATAACTAGAAAACAATAGATCGCTCATCGACAGAAAAATCAAGGGTCGCTTTAAAAAGGGGAATTACCAAAGTCGTGATTCGTCGAGTTGGTGTGACATCACCAAAGGCAAGAAGATACAAACTTCTAACCCTAAAACAGAACCAACAAGAAAAGAACCGGTTAGAATGTGAATAGAATGGAAATAGAATAGAAATATTGGAAAGGAATCAGAATAGAAATGCAATGTTTTCATATTACCCGCACGTAAGTTCCTAAGTGGTCCCTGTAACTTTTTATGATTGTCATAATTCGTAATAAATGATAAATAACGGGTACTAAGACTGCTGAGACAATAGTAGCTGCTGCAAGTGTTTATGCTAGGAATACACCTGTATGTTCTTGGCATACTACTGCTTTGTTACTAGACGGGTGCACTAAAAACAGTGCCTCACCTGCCCGCTACATCACGGGTCTCTGATTCATTCTTTTGTTGTTTTACTGCAGTGCATCAAGGAAACAGGATCTTGCTACGTAAGTGTCCGGTGAAATATTCTCTCGCTGTGTCTGAAGCCGAAATTGATTTCGGAGGAATCAGTGGTAGCGCTTAAAAGAAGACGTTTTTTTAAGGATTTGGATACTCAATATTGCGTATTATCAGCGAAATCAATTGATGTTTTTATGTTTAATAGCTTAAATGACTGCAGTGCAATATTTACGCGATAAGAGAAGAATCCTCACGTTCTTGTAAACTGTACGAGAATGTTCAAATTAGATTTGTAATAATATATTTTAGGTTTACTTCGTGATGATATTATTGCGAGCATTTTACAGAGTGGGCGAAAATTATATACCGAATATATATCGAAGATGTAAGAACAGAATGAAGGTAATGCGTTACGAGCAAATCTTTCCTTTAAAAGAGATTCGGATCCACTGCGCCAGGGTTTATGTTCCTGCGAAAAATCGGATTGGCGTTTTTTGAGTAACCAATGACTAACGAAGCCCTTTACAAATTCATCAATTTGTTTTTTGTACGATGCTCGTCACACTAATAACCGAATTTTATTACCAAGTTTGGAATGTTTACATGAGGATAAAACCGCGTATCACTGCGCTCAAATCATAAATGTAAACCTTGCACCTCTGCCACGTGTGAGATTGCGACCGTCCTGAGTAGGCTTTATTGACCCCCGCAGTTTGGGACAAAGATGGTGAGGAGTACAGAAAAAATCAAGATGATGATGACACACAATGCTTACAGTAGATTCAAGTCCCGAGTTTCTCCTACCGCCGGTTACGCCTGAACAGCCTTTTTCATGTTTGCCCCGCGTACGCCCGAATAACCTAAGTTTGGATTAAAATGTAATAAACCATTTGTTAAAGAGAAATAATTTTGTAACTGGAAGCTACTCATAACATTAGAGAATGTAATCGTCCATCCATTATGAAACAAACTTTATGTGGAGCATGGCAGTCTCGAGAGAATCGCAAGTTTCACCAAGCATTATTGGCAACAACGAAGCGATACGACCCTTCTTCGATCGCTGCGCGTGAATTCATACTTTTCGCTAACATCAGTAGCCTGTGCAAAAAAAACAAGCATGATGCACTTCATTCTGTTATCGACCCGTGTGTCCCTGATATGACTGCAGTAGACGAAACACAGCTTCTGTCTCAGGTAAACAAACGTGAAATATTTTACAATACTTCCCATTTCACAGTTGATTGACGTGACTCTCCTCTTTATCTATATAGAGGTACTCGACAAGGAATTTCGATAGCTATTCAGTCGTACCAAACTTTACATCCAACTATCGTCGACTCTTTCCACCTATGCGGTAAAATCTGACACCATTTTTTTTAACGTACATGCTATCGACTGCGTATTGGCTTTTCCAGCTTCTTTATTGAGCTCCTCGACCTCCATAATACTGACGTCGAGCATAAAGCTGCGCTGTGACTATTCATTCTCGGATACACCACGTTTTGCATTATTGTGCTGTGCATTTTCCTTCAGAATGTAAAAAAATGAACTTTTGCTTCCCATTCGTTACATCTGGGTTCAGTTTCACTTTTATTTTTCTTCCAGGAACGAATGGCCGCCACCTTTTCGGTAAGTACAGAAGAATATAGGTGGTTCGCTCCTGTAAGTGAAAGAACACCGTTAATAACGTCACCACCATATCATCATTACAAAGAAAGAAGAAATGTTATCCTGAGAAGTGTTCAAGAGAACTGTAAGAGACTGGTACGCAAAAAAGAAAAACAAGCAAACAGCTATTTACCAAAATTAGGTTTCATGGTGCCCGTGTGCTGTGCGATGTCAGTGCATGTTAAAGATCCCCAGGTGGTCGAAATTATTCCGGAGCCCTCCACTACGGCACCTCCTTCTTCCTCTCTTCTTTCATTCCCTTTCTTATCCCTTTCCTTACGGCGCGGTTCAGGTGTCCAACGATATACGAGACAGATACTGCGCCATTTCCTTTCCCCCAAAACCAATTATTATTATTATTATTCATGGTGTCAAGGTTGACATTCAGTTTACCTAGTAGATGTTTAATCTCAGCACATATAAAAGTTTCGTGGCCTGTCTGTGCACAGATTGATTTCTGTCCTCCAAGCATCACGAGAAATGTCACTTAACGTTGACATCAATTATGCTACGCTGAAAAACAAGTTTAAAGAAAAGCATCTGATACAGCAGTGATGGTCGGTGCCACGGGCTCGGAAGCAACGTTAATTCTAAAAGGGAACAAAATTTAGGCCAATAAAACACCCTGACACACCGTACTAACTATTTTTTTTTCACGTTCACTCCTCTAATTCCTATGAGAAGAGAATATTCTCCGAGTGGAATTCTACTTGAAAGCCAACCGAAGCATACCAAGCAAACAAAACATGAACACTTCTTTTCTTGCTTCTTTTCTTGATGTGTCACGTGATTTATTATCGCTAAGCGTTTTGCAAACTTAACAAAAATGATAGAGACGTCCTCAAACTGTGATTTTCTTCCCGTTCTTGGGAAATGCTACCAGCTTATTTTGCCGTTTATCGGGATTTTGCGTTTACGTTTTACTTAATCTATCACCAGGCGAGAGAGAAGATGGGCAGTAAAAAGCAATTAAAGCGAAACAAGTGGGTTGCAGGAAACAAAATGAGTGAAGGATTGGCGTAGCAGTGCAGGTTAGGTAATCCTAATAAGGACATGAAAACCCCAATGGCGGCGTCAATAGTAACCTGAAAACCCCGCTAGCATGCTTATTACTATTGTTTTTTTCTTTAATTACTTTTGTCGGTGTTCTTGCTCAGCAAGTGTTAGTTTCGGAAAAAGCCTGAATATCTACTGCATGCCGAAGCATTAACACTTGATTTTTTAATTGCATTACTTCAAATGCCAAATTAAACGGGGGATAAACGAAGGAGCAGATTTGTGGCCTCGTGATTCTCCCTGATTGATCTGAAATTGTACCTGAGGTCATTCCGCCCCTTACACAGCGAACAAAAATGGACGACACAAGCGCAGGTGTCTGCGGGCAAGGGGAAGCTAAGCGGCCTTCTCTTCGTTCATGCGGCAGGAGAAGTGGTCGATACAGCTGATCACACTCGAGCTGTGGGATTGGTACTAAAGCGTGAGAAAGTGTTTTGCTATGTTACGATGTTTTGCTAAATTCAGAAGTTGAGCATTGCATTTGAGCGCACTGACACTCGCTTCAGATGAATACGTCCAGTAGATTAACCTGCCGAGTCGTTTAGCTTGGCATGTAGAATATTAGAAGGGTAACCTAGATGGATGTCAGAAGCAGAGTATGAATATCACTGTTCGGGTGAAACACATTTTGACCCCGTAACACTGTATACTAAAGCTTACAACAAATGTACTTATCATTCTTCATTACATCTTCTTATCTTTGTTACCTTTATTTGTTCGTTTTTCTTGCTCTTACAGCTTATGCTCACTTATTTTTCTGAATTGTATAACCAGGAACATGACGCTTTTAGGTTGAATTTCAGTTTTTGTTCTTTTCGCATGATTTATAGCCACGCCCTTCTGAAGAGATTTGTGCCTTAGGGTATAAAATATGAATAGATAAATATATAAACAAATAAGCTAGTAATATCATTTAAATAGGCTGTGCTAAGGCGCCGTGCTTGCGGAAAAAACACTTTCTTATGGGCTGCATTTTTGATCTCGTACTGTGCCACATGCTTCAGCGCACACTTAAAAAAAATTTGAAACACAGGCTTTTTGGCCAAAAATATCACTGTGCTGAGTAGCGTTACCTGTGTTTGCGGACAACAGAAAACGGGTGAATCTTCTTAGCGAGTAAGCCGGCCAACTAATTTTTAATAATAATAGTTGAAATTTGAGATTTATAGCTGACCGTTAGTAATAACCACATGAGTATCAAGAATCTCGAAAACGCAATTACCCTTGACGCTGCGGCTCGGCAAAATTTTGCTTTTTCGACTAGTTACATACACTACAGCTAGGGGTTGCTTTGCCAGCATATTTTCGAAAAGCATGCATCTTCGCACGATGCAGCCAGATTTTGTCGAGTCACTGCGGCGAGTGTAATCACGTTTTCGAAATACTAAAAACTGATATGGCTAGTACTAACTACCGAATACAAATCTATAATTGCAACCAGTTGGCGATCTGTGATAGTTAAAAAGTTTGTTATAATAAATTAGTTGACCAGCTTACTATTTGAGACCATTCACCGACTTTTTTGTTTGTCCGCTATGAAGCAAAAGCCATATTGTTACCACAAAAAGCCTACTTTTGAAAATTTATGTAAGTATTCGCTGAAACTCCTGGTAGATTCGTGCTTTACTAATTTTTCGAAATGTAATTTCTTTTCTTCACCCTTTCCTCCTTCCCTTCTCCCCTTTGCTGATTATCTTCAGATGGACTTGTGCCATATCTGGGTGACATTTGTATGCCCTGTAATATATGATTTTTAGGGTTCTAACGGAAGTGTTACGCTGAGCGCAACATTCTTTCGGATTTCATGTTTCACAAATTACCCGATAAGTTGACGTCAGGAACCTACTATATTTTTGGCAGCTGATGACATATTTCGCGATCACTAGTGCCAGGGTTACCACGTCAGCGTTTGCTTACAGCTTGAGCGATTGTTGTTGTAAAGGAATGCTTGTTTCCACCTTTGAGCAGGTTTTGAGCAACTGTGAACAGGCTTCACATTTTCTACAAAGGAGCGATGCTTCGTCTTTCGCAGTGTCTTGTCGACAAAGGCACGAAGCCTACTGACTGGATCGACGATACAGAGAAGGTCAATACAAAGACGGTCATGACCTGTCTAATGCTGTCGTCCTTCGCAGACATGGCTCGCAAAACAGAGCCAGAAAAGTTCACGCAAGAATTGGACCTTCTTGGCAAGCTGAAATGTAAGGACTTGTGGGCGTCGATGGAAACATTTAAAATAGAGAAATTCTCCTTTTGGGTTGCCAGTTAACAGCAAATGATCTGGTTGGTCCTATAATCCACCACTCGCATCACCTGGCAGCACATCCCGCGTCTGCTGAACCCCATCTGCTGAACTGCAAAACGCACTTTTTAAGACGAAAGCCGTTAATGGCTCATGTTGTCCGTTCGTAGAGGGTGTCACACTTATAACTCGGGAACTAAAAAGATAGCAGAAAAAAACTGTTGCTTCAGATAGAGGAGGAAAAAATGAACCTAGAAGCCAAGGTTGATGACTTTGGAATAATTAGTAAATTGTAGTAAAAAATGTCGAAATAGCGCGGAAGTCGATATAACCACGGGAACGCTGTGACGTCACATCCAGGAGAAGTAGTCACGGCATAGTGAAAATTGTCAACGAATGGTCAGAAAAATGCCGGATTTGTGTCAGATTAGATGGAAAATTATGTATTAAAGCGTAATTATTACTTAAGATTCCCGAAAGATGTATAATTTGGGCATCAATATAGCCACGGGAATGGTGTCACGTCACATCCACCAGGCGTCGTCACGGCATTGTGAAAATTGGCAACTAAAGTGTTGAGAGGCGAAAGCAGACCATTCTGTGACAAAGTGTCTCGTAATTTTTTGTTTCAATTACTCGTCTATTCGTGACTGAGCAGCGCTTATCATTATGTGACCCATGAGTGATCAGTAAACGACGCGTCCTCTAGGGAATGAATGCAATATTCGGTTGAAACGAACGATTGAAATTCATTTCAAAAGTGTCAGTACCTACTGGTAAACATCGATTCGTTTCACTTCATTACAAAATACGGCTATTCTCTGGTAATTAGCATCTCGAGCGGGCCTTTATATCGATACTGATTTTGCACCTGTTTTTGTTTTTGTTTCTTTGGTGTCAAAACCGCCGCAAGGACGAAAGGAATTTACATGTTCTTATTTGTGGCTTCTTCCTCGTTTGTGGCGAAGTTCAGTACTGCGTACGATACAATAAGTAAATCGAACAGTTGAACTAACTTAACGTGATCAAATGAGCACACACTCTAGGGTGGTTATCATTACCATTTCTGCCATTTGACAATGCACTGAGGCTTTGAGAGGAACTTTCGGGAACGTCAGTTCCATAGGGAAGCCTGAAGGTTAAGTTGTGGAAAAAAATAAAAATTCATATGTAAACTTTTTTATACACCGACTGCACAAATGTTTATATAAGGCTTGATATGAAGTGCGTGGGAAAGCTAATAAGAATAACGTAAAGACCATTACATTCGAGACCTTTGCCTTTTCCTTGAAAACTCGTCACTTCACTCACCGGACGATTTTATCAACTTGTTCTCTAGACTACACCACCTTTGATTTACTGATCCACGAGGCAGTTTACTTCTCAGTTTTATTTTACAGTATTATATCTCTCTGGGGAGCCTATCTGGATTGCATAAAATAGTGGCAGGAGGGCTGGGAAGAAATGAGTGTCAAGTTTATTACACGTAAACGAAAGTTGAACCTAAAAAGTAGGAGATCCTTGCCCTCATTGCGGAGTATCAAGCAGTATCAATCATTAGCTTTGTGATAGGCAGTGCGAAAAGTTTTTACTCATTTAAATAATAAAAAATTTCTCGCCATCAGCTGCGTCGTCACAGTATAAGCGCCACGGTGCTTTTGGCATAGGGAATCGTTTTGATGGCGCCGGCATCGTGTGCTCTATACACTTTAGATGTTGTTATGGAAATGACAACGGTATTGGCGATGACGGCGCTGCCTTTCTGAGAATTGGACGCCAGTAATCATTGACATGTGTGCTGTTTGGTGCTATGCAAGTCCTTGCTGTATGTGACATGCGGTAGTTTTCTAACGTAGTCTAAAGTTAAGGTTTATTTTTTCAAAAATGCTTCTCCTACTATAAATGAGGTGCAAATCTAAGAGGTCTGACCACGGTTTTCAAGAGATTTTCGCAATTTAAATGGTTTCTTATGTTTGGAGTAGATGGGTACGCCTAAGTACGCATTTGCTCTAAACGCGCTTCCCAATTCAATCCCTACAGGCAACGAAGTACTGGACGCGTACTGGAAGGAGATGGAAGACTGTGATCACGACAGAGACTGTTGATCCGCGCTCGCAGTAACATTCAACACACTGCGTAGTATTCTGTTACACGGGTTGTTGCAACCGCGTTGGATTTTGAAAGAATAAAGACATTTGAATAATGAAAAACAGGTGAAAATGTCCTTTTGACATTTGAATATAGCTCTTCCTACAGCAATATTCACCTCCTGTATATTTGCGCAATAAAAAGGCACCTTTTCGGCGCTCATTTCACAGAAAGCTGGATAATATACACCGGAATTAGGAAGAACATAAATGGAATGAAAAGAGTTGAGGATTGGCTTATGTCATAAGCGACGAGATCAAGGTGCTTAAATAGGCCGTTTGTAACACCTCAGCCAGTTTAGACTTTCCTGCGCAGCACGGAAAATTCACAAATAAGCGTTTAATTGAGATTTCTCTCTTCTATTCAGGCTTAGAAAAAATAAAGTGCAAAGACTGACAGATTATAAAAATATATGCGAACAAAGTGTTGAATAAAGAAAAAGAAACAATATTGAGGTAACAGAGACGTTTAGGGGGCTGTCAACACAACCATAAAATAATGCCACAGAACTAGAGGTAACGGCGTGACAAGCACGTAGTGCTATATTTCCAACACATACTCTGAATAGGCGTCCCTGTGAGATGGCTTGAACATAAAAATAATACTCTTTGCCTTCGATCTCTTGGCCTTCGTTCCATTAAATTAATCTATCAATATTCGCATTCGTCAATGCGCAGCCGCCGCGGTGGCTGAGTGGTTATGGCGCTCGGCTGCTGGCCCGAAAGACGCGGGCTCGATCCCGGCCGCTGCGGTCGAATTTCGATGGAGGCGAAATTCTAGAGGCCCATGTACTGTGCGATGTCAGTGCACGTTAGAGTACCCCAGGTGGTCGAAGTACACCAGGTCGTCGACGACGAACGACGACGACGACGACGACGATGATGATGATGATGATGAAGAAAATAATAATAATAAATCAGTTATCCGGCCACCATGGCTAGCCACTTCAAGGTCACAGATTCAATTCTTTGTAGTGTATGTGGCCCTTGGTGTCCGGCGGTACAGTCATTGGGAAGTCGGGTCACGTCATCGCCGAGGTTTTCTTTGTATCCGGCGTCTTCATGCGGCGTTTAAACTGAGCCACTGCCTGACGTTTCAGCTGTACTTTATGAAGTACAATGGAATAGAATTTTATTAGAATATCGTAATAGAGTTAGAATAAGATTGTAATAAAGTGTGAATACATGGAGTAAATTAGAAATAGAATTAGAATAGCGTTGACGTGCTACAGCATTCCTCGCACGTATGTTTCTCAAGTGCCCAAGGTGTTTCTTTTATTCTCACAGCCCAAACAACTCCATTCTCGGCGTAACGCACGGCTCAACAAACATAGTCGCACAGAGATCTCCCAGCAAATCGAGATACAACAAACGCATCCCCTATCCTTTCCAGCTTCCTGGTACCTTCTTTAACTGCCTAAGGCAGGAATTAGTCATCAAGACCTACAACAGTACAGTGTTTAGACGACAAGGGATGCCTCTACGCCTTCGAAGTACACTTCGTTGTTTTGAGGAAAATATGGCCTGATCAAGCTTTTTTCTTCCGCTTTGAATAATTTAGTCTCAATGCCGTCTACCGCCTCTTGCTCAAATTAATGCTTGCCGAATTGCAGCGCTAAGTGCTTCATATGGCAATGAGTGCGAAAGTGAATGAAGAAGAAACAAAAGCTAATATTTTGTCGTAATCGCCTCTGAAAATTTCGTTGTTTATGCCACCACGCCTGGGCCAACTCCCCATGTGGGTATGTGCCCTGTTTTCAGAAACGTGAAGGGAGTCACCGTTTTGCTTCCTCAATTTTCATTCCGATTTTTCTAGATCTTTCAAAATTCTTGATTTATTTTCACAGACTCCTGTATTTATATTTGAGCCACTTGAGGTAAACCTGGATGACCCCGCAGGGGGGCGTCTGCTACATGCAGACGTTGGTGATTGGTGACACCACAGGTTCCTGAGCATCCGCAGGGACATCCCCGCAAGGGGATGATGGTGAACTGTGCACCCCCACAGACCCGAGCACCCGCGCTTAGCCGTGCGTGGCATTGCCGTGTCCGGGGAAAAGGGGATCCTGGCGGTTGAGCCGATGCCCAGCGCTTGGACCTTTAAGGCCTCTCGGCAGAGGCAACACACCACTTTCGCCCCAGCTTCCTGTAGACGGCACCTCCGGCCTGACCCGACCGGGGGAAATCGGCAGTCACCTTTTCCTGTCCTCCTTTCCATCTTTTACTTTCCTATCTTTCTGACTACTGTCCTGTCTACTCCTCGTTTCCCGGTTTTTTCCTTTCTTCATAGGCGGCTAGGGTTAACCTTCTGTGACTAACTACCCTGTGTTTCGTCATATTTGGTTATAGTTGAGGTGTACAGCTGGCGCGGTCAGGACTTGCGTGCAAGCGCCTGTCCCGTCCAACACACCACTTTGGCCCCAGCTTCCTGTAGACGGCACCTCCGGCCTGATCTGACCGGGGGAAATCGGCAGTCACCTTTTCCTGTCCTCCTTTCCATCTTTTACTTTCCTATCTTCTTTCTGACTACTGCCCTATCTCCTCGTTTCCCGGTTTTTTTCCTTTCTTCATGGGCGGCTAGGGTTAACCTTGTGTGGCGAACTACCCTGTTTTTCGTCATATTTGGTTATAGCTGAGGTGTACAGCTGGCGCGGGCAGGACTTGCGTGCAAGCGCCTGTCCTGTCCCCTTGTTGGGCTCCGTGGTGGGTGGCTGGCACCATGGCCGAAGAACATTTTTTTTCCATGGCAGCCTCCTTACATTCAAATGATTGCCCTCTGAAAAGGGGGAGGACCGATGTCACATCCCGGTTTTCAACTAAAGAAGACAACTCCAAAGTACCACATCGTCAACAGTAAAGAAACAGAAAACCCAGTCAGACAAATATCCCCGTTACTTGCTTCAAGAGTTCTTACAGATTCCTTGCGCCCTCAGTACAAAGTCACAAAGTTGGCTAGAGGTGACCTCCTGCTCGAACTGCTCGACATTACTGAAATATCAAAGCTTGCAAACATTGAATTGGCGATATTCCTGTCTCTTTGGCGATATTCCTTTTGGCGATATTCCTGTCTCTGTTACACCACACAGATCATTGAACACAGCACGTGGTGTCATCTCAGACAATGACTTTCTGCACCTAACAGAGGAAGAGATGCTTGAAGGACTTTCTCCACAAAATGTAACCAATGTCCATAGAATTACAATCCGCAGAGATAACAAAAAGATTCCAACAAAAGACCTGGCCCTGACCTTTGCCTCTTGCACTTTACCCGAGTGAATCGAGGAAGGCTATGCAAAAATCTTCGTTCGATCGTTTATACCCAACCCTACACGCTGTTTCCAATGCCAGAAGTTCGGCCACGGCTCCCAAAGCTGCCGCGGCCGTAACACCTCTGCTAAATGTGCCTCAAATAACCAGCAATCAGACGACTGCGATCCCGCGCCACGCTCTGCAAACTTTGAAAGCGACCACGCCGCTTATTCAAAGTCTTGTCCTGCCTAAAAGAAAAAAAGGAAATAATTACATTAAATACAAAATATAATATCAAATTTAAAGAGTCAAGAAGGCGTTATGCAATGTTACAAGGCACTTTCTCCTCCTCACCATAGCCGCTGCGGTGGCTGAGTGGTTATGGCGCTCAGCTGCTGGCCCGAAAGACGCGGGCTCGATCCCGGCCGCGGCGGTCGAATTTCGATGGAGGCGAATTTCTAGAGGCCCGTGTACTGTGCGATGTCAGTGCACGTTAGAGAACCCTATGTGGTCGAAATTTCCTGAGCCCTTCACTACGGTGTCTCTCAGCCCGAGTCGCTTTGGGACGTTAAACCCCCATAAAACAAACCAAACCTTCTCACCCCACACAAACTTCGCCGATGTGATGCGCGGGCGCGGCGCACGACACCGGTCTCAGGCGCCTGCCCAGCTCACACATAGAGAGGCTGAGGCTGGGCCATCCGTGCCTGCGGCAAATGCAGCGAGAGCTGCTATGCCACCACCGAAAAAGCGCCCGCCGGCCACCAAGTCGGCAGCCCGCAAGGCTTTTTAGTTCAGGAGAAGCCCACAACCTCCCTGCCCGCGGGCTACCCGCGGAAACTACAACGCCTCCAGTGAGGCGATGGACACAAGTCACAGCTCGCCTCCGCTGCTGCGGATGCGGAGCTCTCTTGATCGCAAAAAAATAAAAAAACCTTAACAACAGGTCTTCAACAAGAAGGGACCTAAGGTTTGATTACACCCCCCCCCCCCCCATTATCATGGCGTTCCTTATCCACTGTAACTGCAGTGGAATTCTAAATAACTATAGTGATGCAACAGATATCTTAAATTCTCTATCTCCAGTAGCACTGTGTCCGCAGCAGACCAACTTGGAACCTTCTCATAAAAATATTTTAAAAAATTGTCTTTCGCCGCGACCGGGACCAGGCAAATAGGCTCTCTTTAGGCGTTGCTATTGTAGTTAAGAGCGGCGTTGCAACCCATGAAATAAAGCTTCAGACGAATTAGAAAGCCGTTGGAGTCACCGTTCTTAGCTTTAAAACAATTACGGTATGCTCAATATGCCTTCCACGACATCTCGCTGTAGCGCTACAAGGTCTGGAGGAAATTCTTAGGCAGCCAGCAGTGCCATGCCTGGTAGTCGGGAATTTTAAGGCGCACTCCTCATTTTGGGGGAGTGAACACAGACACTAGAGGTCGGATTTTAGAAGATTTTATTCTGAGCAACAACGTCTGCCTGCTCAATACAGGCGAACCCACATATTGTTCTTCATCCTCAGGAAAGATGAGTTGCATAGACTTGTCTTTAGCTCTTCAATCGTTTTTTAACGATTTTAGTGGAATGTTCTTAGCAACCGATGCGGAAGTGATCACCTTCCAGGGTTAATTAACTTTTCATCGACATCATCAATCATTCCAACTAAACCACGCCGTTTGAAGCTGCACTTAGCTGACTGGCCACTGTTTCGAGAAGGGGGCTCTCCGGAGAAAATATTTTCGTATGATCTAAGCATTGACGAACTAAATGAAATTTTTACAACATGTACCACTGCGGCTGTGCATCTAGCTGTTCGACAGTCGTCAGGAGTAGTACGCCATAACCACAAGAGTTGGTATAACCAAGATTGCAGAGGAGCAAAAAAGAAACAGACTAAAGTCTGGAGAAATTTTCGCAGGTATCCAACGGCCGAGAACCTTATAAGCTTTAAAAAGGCACGCGCAAGAGCACGACATATCCGTCGCAATGCTAAAAAAAACTTCATGAGAAACTATGTGTCGTTTATAAATAGTTCAAAAAAATGTGGAAGCAAAATCCGCAAACTAATGGAAGCTTTTCTCCTTTCGCAATTCCTTTCCTAACACCCTCGGATAGACAAACAAGCATTAGTGAAGCAGGCCGACAAACTAGGGGAACATTTCGCCACAGTTTCTAGCTCCTCACACTACATACAATCTTTTTTAAAGTACAAGAACACAATTGAAAAATGATTGCCGACAAGTGGCAGTGCAAATAAACATTACAACAAATTAATTACACTACAAGAAATCCGTACAGTACTGTCCGCCGGCCAACAGACAGCACCAGGCACAGATGAAATCTATTATGAAATGCTTGCTCAGCTCTCCGAAGGTGCTGTAGAAGCTGTTCTGAAATTGTTCAATAAAATATGGCAGCCTGGAAAAATGCCAGAGGCGCGCAAAAAGGCCGTGGTTGTGTCATTTCTGAAATCTGGAAAACCACCAACTTCGGATGGTAGTTACAGTCCAATAGCACTTACGTGTTGCTCTTGCTAAAAGTTTTGAAAGGGTGCTAAATATTAGGTTAACGTTCATCCTTGAGTCGCGCAAACTTCTTGATATCCGCCAATGTGGATTTAAAAGAGCATGCTGTACAAATAACCATCCCGTCCTTCATGAAAATACAGCCCGTGAGGCATTGAAACAGCACTGTCTGGCAGTATTTTTTTACTTGGAAAAACCTTATGATACCACCTGGAGGTTTGGGATTCCTCGTGACCTCGCGGATCCAGGTATCTGTGGCAGGTTGCCGAACGGTTTGAAAGACTTTCTTTCTGACCGTTCATTCCGTGTACATCTAGGTTGCACGGTCGCGAAAAAAATTCATCCAAGAAAATGGCGTACCGCAGGGGTGTATTCTAAGTACCACATTCTTTATCGTAAAAATGAACTCAATATCGCAAATATTTCCAAAGTCCATCATGTATTCCGTATATGTTGACGAACTTCAAATTTTATGCACATCTTCCAGCTTATCAACGTGCAAAAGACAGATATAGCTTACACTGAACAAACTAGCGACTTGGGCAGACCAAAATGGATTTAAGCTCTCTCCGCAAAAACAGTTGCTGTTCTTTTTTCACTGAAAAGAGGCATGCAGATTGATCCCACCCTGCACTTGAATGAAATTGTTCTGCAAGTAATTAAAACAAGAGTATAAATTCCTAGGCATAACTTTTGACAGAGAGCTCACATTCTTACCCCACATAAACACCCCCATAAGAATCTTACCGATCTCTAAATATATAAAGATACTCTCACGGAAACACTAGGGGTCCGATAGGTTATGCCTTTTACAGATCTACCGCTCCGTAGTACGGTCCACTTTGGACTATGGATGCATTGTGTATGGGTCTGCAAGACCATCATACCTAAAAAAAACTGGCTCCCGTACAAAACCTGGGTCTCCGTCTATCAACTGGTGCATACAGAACATCCCCTATTACAGTCTATATGTAGAAAAAAATGAATCATCTCTTGCAAACAGAAGAACAATGCTTACATGTGCATATGTACGAAAATAAGATTCTTACCAAAACACCTTCGTTACCCCATAGTTACCAATAAACGACAATCAATCAAACCTTTGTTATTACGCTTTGAAGATGCATGTCATGAACTGGGAAGTACTAGAGGCTCTGCCTAAAATTGCCCCGAGACAGGATCTATTGCCGCCATGGCATTGCCTTCCCGCTGCGTGTAACTTCACGCTAACAGAGTTTCGTAAAAAACAAACACCACATGAACACCTACTACAAGAATACTTGGCTTTGCAAAGAGAAATATTCAAGGTACATGGAGTTTAACACGGATGGCTCGAAAACAGCGATGTACGTTGGAATTGCCGTAGTACAGGGGAAATGGGAAAAAATAGCAAGATTGCCCAGTTATGTATCAATTTTTACTGCCGAATGTTATGCAATGTGTATCGCTCTGGACAAATACATGAGAACATCGAAAACAGTACACTATACACCGATTGCCTGAGTTTACTCACTGCGCTGCAGTCAAGAAATGCGGTTGAACCCTTAGTAGGCAGCATCATACACAACATAGAAAAAGTCAACACAAGGATATATGATAAGGTTCTGCTGGGTTCCGAGGCACGTCGGCACAGAGGGTAACGAGAGAACAGACTCAGCAGCAGTACGAGCTGAAAATGGTGAAATCAAAAATGGGAACATACCTTTTAAAGACTGCATGAAGCTGATACTTAAAAAATTAAAGAACAAATGGCAGAAAGAGTGGCATAATGAACTGAACAACAAACTACACTTCATAAAACCCACCTTGGGGAAATGGAAGTCATGGAGACACCAGGAACGTTTCACTGAAGTAATCTTATGTCGCCTTCGCATAGGACACACACACCTGACCCAAGACTACTTACTTACAAAAGAAGACAAACCTTTTTGTGAAAGATGCCTAGACCAGCTCGCACTAAACCATATCTTTAAAACCTAGAAAAACTAAGAGACAAGTATTTTAGTGATTTTTATAATCAATACATTCCATTTCACCCGGCGCTTCTCCCGAGTAATAATGCAATTGTTGACATTTCTTGTTTTTATTTTTTTACGAGAGGGTGGTTGTTTTAATAAACTATGAATGCTTCGCTTTTCTTTGATTTACCTCAGCCACTTTCTCATTCCTGAGAAGGCTGAGGCGTCTATTTCATTAGAAGGGGCATCGACATCCTTGCCGAGCTAAGGATGGATGGCGTCTGAGGTTACCTGACTTTCTTTAAAGCATTTATCATTAACCATTTCAAAAATTTTTCTGCCCTGTACCTTCACTAGGCGGTATGAAATAACATTTTAGGATGTTTACACAACCGTTTTGTTTTTATATATAAAATACCGCACAATACAATTTTCTATACCTTGCGTTTCGCGCATGATGGTCTTAGCCGCCTATGTGCCATAAAACCCAACACAACACAATACATAAACCTGGATGAGTTTTCTCCTGTGTGGATCTGTACCAAACCCTTGCCAATCCCCCAACGGGGGTATGTGCAACCACGTTTGAGGCAACAACAACAACAAGCGATGCCACTACACATAGGCCAATCCCCCATGCGTGTGTGTGCCTTGTTTGAAGAAGAAGAAAGGATACAGTGCACGGAGCACCTGGGGTGAAGAAGAAGAAGGAGGCTCTCGCATCGAGAAGACGAAATCCAGGCCACGCGAATAACGAGAGGGATCAATTTCCAAGCAACAGTTGCCAGGCCTGCCACGTAGACGACCGAGACTGGCCGACCTGATGGCGACCACACGAACGAGGCCGCCTGTGCCTACTCAGGACGAAGAGCTGGAGCTGTACTGGGAGCCTCGGTACCACTCCTACTTTTACGCCGGCGTCATGACGCCACCCACGCGACAGCTGTTCAATTTCCGGGGCAAACCCATCATGCGCCCCACCGATACGCACACCTGGACAGCTGTCCATGTGGAGCCGGCGGTAGCTCTGCCTCGACACCCAGCTGCACCGTCGCCCCGACCTGTCATCATCCATGAAGACGGGCATGTAAGCATGTCACTCCTTTTTCGGTATCGCTGAAGCAGGCGCTGAAATTGACTTGGCGGCTGTCTTTGCTGCAGATCGAATGCGTGGAGCAGAGAGAGGGAGAGAGAGCTTAAAAGAACTACTATTTGGGCTAGATGGTTCATTTCGACCCAGAAAGGAAAACAGTAGCGCCGAAAAAACACACACGCATAGAAAACCGACCCAAACACGGCGCAGAGTGCAAGGTGTGTCACCGTGCGGCTGAACATTCGGCGGGGGATAATTGCAATCGTTGCAGAAAGTGCGAACCACGACTTAATGAGATAAACATTCTGGGCAGGAGCGCTGATAGTAAGGCACGAGAGGTTTTAGAGGCGTACCACATCAGAAAAAGAGGGAAAAGGTGTGTCAGCGATACATCTGTAAACCTTGTTAAAGCTGAGATTTCATATCTTGAACGGTTTTGTTGATTGCACGTGAGATTTCGGTCTGCGCATGCCTAGATTTTCTTTATATTTGCTCGCTTTTCAAAGAATAAAATATATAGAGAGAAAGTTTTATTTAGGTAATTCGCAGGAGCCGGGTGGTTGGGGGCCCCTAGTCCAAAGCTCCGCGGGCGGCAGCTGACTTGCGGACTAGCTGGACTATCGAGGCTTGCTAGTCCAGGTTGTCATTGGTCAGGACCTCCTCCCACTGCTCGTGTGTGTGGTGTGGCACTATTATTTTGTTCTCTTTTTCTGTCCTGGCATTCCCAAGATGTATGGTAGAGCGTGGGGCTTGCTCCGCGCCAAGGACAGTAACTTGGGTTTTGTGTGGGTTTCATCATGTGTAAAATGTGAAGACTTGGATATGTGTTTGTATTCTCCAGTCAATGCCATCTGAGGAGGACAGTTGTTTCTGTGGCGGTGAGAAATGTCGTCTTTCTAGCCTAAGGTGTTCTAGCCTGTCACCATACGGCCGTAGCTAGGAGACCGTATGGTGGAGACCGCGTGGCGAAGAGAATTTTTCCGACAACTTATTCTTGGCTGTTCACGATCTTGTATGTAATCGCGACGTATAACCGAATAGGAGCGTGCTCTGAGTTTACATATAATTCATCTAATGGTAATAGAGAATTGCATCTCTACCGAACTGTTTTGAGGCTTTGTTATGATTGTGGTACTCAACCGCTCTTAGGGAGAATTTAAAGGGTTATAATAATAACATGAAGTTAAAAAAGGACAGTGGTGCCTGGCGGCGTTCTGCAAGGCCGTTTATCCAAGCAGCACAGGGAATCAGCCCAATATGGGGAATGTAATGGCAAGGGCTGATCCTACAAAGGACCAAAGTGAAGCCATTTATTTCCAATATTTGGCCAATTACCCTTGCTGCATGGGTAAATGTTGGTCGACAGTGCGCGTCAGCATTCTTATTCCATCTTAGGACGAAACATATGGATGGCTGAATGGAGTTCGATTTGCAGACTTGCAACATACGCTTATTACTTTCCCTCGTTGCTTACAAACGCATAAGTAAATGCGGAAAGAATACCATCGAAGCTTGTCGACGACATATTATTCCAGCCCCGGTAGAATTTTTGGAAGCTAAAATTCATAATTTCTAAATGCCCAGTACAGTAAAAATTGGCAGTGGCTTAACTTGATAACCCTAGAATACAGCGAAAAGTTTCTGCACACTTGATTACTCATCGCGTGGCTTCACATCACCCCGTTGGATGCTCTTAAGGTCAAATGTCAAAGGCAAACACCGAGGTCGACTCAAGGTCAGAGATCAAAGGTCAACCAAAGGTCATGGGTAAAAGTCAGGGGTGAAGGGTTCGACACGCATAACTGAAGGCTGTGCTGAAGGTTGTTAGGTCGTTGTGCTGCCTACCCGAAGACTGCTTTACCTAGCGTAGGGAAGCTCTTACTTCAAAAACCTATCACGGCGACTCAATGGATTTGGCTTTCGCGTGGAGTTTCAGCGCCCGGGACGGCCGCATTTCAGTTAGGCGAATGGTAAAAAAAAACTCCATATGCGATGCGATGTCAGCGCACGTTAAAGATCCCCTGGTGGTAGGCATCGTTTGATCCCTTCACTGCGGCTTTGCCTATAGCCCATATGTACTTCATAAATTTTAACTCCAGTTACAAATACTACTATGATGGCCAATTAACGAAGAAAGAGGCTCTAATGTACAATACGCCAAAAGGCAAAGTTAGATAGCGATGGCGCATTTATTGGAACTTTGTTGTATAAGGAAACATCTTCGGAAATCTCTACTGGCCTGGTGTTCTTTCATTACGGTCTCCTATCTCGGTCTTTAGACTCTGAAAAAACATGTTGCCCCGAGATATATTCTTTCTGAAGAAATTTGATATTTTTCGTGATGTTTTTCTTTGATATATACTACATACTGTCTTTGACATACTTCGATATTTTCTTTTTCTAACCGCGGACGCCATGAAGTATTGGATCATTTTTGGCATGTAATTGTGTTTAGTCGAGCTGCACTTCCAATCACTGCCTCCTTCATCGCTTGAGTTTCAACAATATTGATAGGTTGGCGGCGGCAGGAAGTTATATCATTACTCCAACTTTACACAGTTGTAGCGAAACAAACGTAATTTTCATATTGAAAGTACAGGTACCCTCTCACACTATTGTACACGCCATGACATTAATTCGTGCTCACCCCTGAGACATCAAGCAGCTTGATAAAGACAGGACCTACAGCAGGGTGAATGAAATTGTTGTTATAGGCTGGAAAACGTTTTTGATGCGTCATGCAATATCGACCTATGACTCACTAGGCGAGAGTAATTTTATTGTCTGCTTTTTAGTTTAGCTTCGGGAAAATCCAGAAAGAGAAGCATGAGCTCCGACACCGCCAACAAATGGCTGTTTATACGGGCGATATCTGTACTAGAGTAGTATTTGTCTAAGATATGGTTGATTCATGAATGCGTGCAGTGATTTGAGTTTCTTTTCAGTTCTCCGAAACAGGCTTGCGCTAACATCACAAATAATCTGCCTCTTGGCGAATATTGCGGACCCTAATATGCCTGATGTATTGAGCGCGTTGTAAGAGCGCAGGCTAGCATTACCGTGTCAGAATAACGTTTAATTACTTTTATTTGTATTAGGAGGAATGAATACAAAATTATAAACACATATTTTAAACAAGCATTTTCTCGCGTTTCATATAGGCTACTTCCCACGCATTCTTATAAGCTTCTGGCAACAAATTGGGACAACTGACTGAAAACATATCTGGATAGTTGCCGCTATTGTTTATGTTTATTTTATATGAGAAAAATTTTGAAACAAATGGCTGGCGCGATGAATCGCTTCCATAGTCTGCAACCTCTTCGAACACAGTAGCTCTTTTTGAAAGCCTAGTATATTCGTTGGTATTTCAGCTTTCCTTGCGGTGTTGTCCTTTGGTTTTAGGTGTTTACTCGCGCCTAATATATACGTGCATTTGCTGTACCCACGACACAGCTAGTTAAATCAGAGTTTTCATTGGACTTATTGGTGTATTAAGCCACCCAGTATGCAATCATCGCTGCCGGGTTAGGGCGGTAATGGTGAAAGAGGGTATTCAGAATTGTCCGCATTGTGGAAGCAATTTCCGCAGCAGCAACACTGCTTGAGTTTGCGATTTATAATGTACGGTAGAATATAGTAGAATTCCTTCTTTTACTTTTTTACATGCCGTGTTATAGGCTCTGCTTGCTCTTCCGATGTCTTTGTTCTATGCGCTTTGAAAGTAAAAAAATAAAATTGGTTTTGGGGAAAGGAAATGGCGCAGTATCTGTCTCACGTATCGGTGGACACCTGAACCGCGCCGTAAGGGAAGGGGTAGACTAGGGAGTGAAAGAAGAAAAAAAGAAAGAGGTGCCATAGTAGAGGGCTCCAGAATAATTTCGACTACCTGGGGATCTTTACCGTACATTGACATCGCACAGCACACCGCCGCCTTTCCGTTTTTCCTCCATAAAAACGCAGCCGCCGCGGTCGGGTTCGAACCCGGGAGCGTTTCGCCTGCATCGAAACTCGGCCGCCATAGTGAAAGTAAACCGAATGATATCTACATTCGTGAACGTGTTGGATGCTCAAACACTCGCGCAGGGCCGACGGAGAGAAAGCGGCAAAGGACGCCAGATTTCGTGGAACTTTCTGGACCACCCAGTCAACCGGGAGGGAGCCACAGAAACAATGAGCGTCGTCACTAACAAGGGACCAGTTTACACGGCGTTGGGCGGAGGCGTGTGCTGCGCCGTGCTGTTTGTGGTGACGGTGCTTATCTCCGTGTACATCTTGCTCAGAATCTTTGCTGAAGAAGACCGACGCCGCACAACCGAAAGGCGAACGCCAACTCTTGACATCACCACTGAGGAGGAGGACGCTATTCTCACGGTCTCTGTCCCTGAGCGCCCTCTGTCCTCGTCATTTGCGACAGCCGCGTCCCCTACTACGGCGTCAAAGACAACAGGTCGACTCCTGGGAGAAGTGGCCAACGACACCTTCTCCGCGACCAACATGTACGGCGCGGAAAGTGGTGCTAACGTGACTCGCGCAATCCGCGGACTTTGAATTGCCAGGATCTACTGATTTCCGAAGAGCATTTCGCCAGCGTTTGGACTCGGAAGCATTGGTAGTGCGGCAGCGTTCAATATCTTCGCATTTACGCAGTTGCCTTACAATTAGACCGTACTGCCAGTGCCTGAGAAAAAACATATTTTGGTGTGTGATGTCGCTGCAAGAAAAGTAGTCGGCAAAGAAAAACAAAAATGAATCCGAGCTGAGCCGACAAGTTTAAACAAAAGCGAGATTACGCCGTGAATAATAAGGTTCTACTGTTTTTGTATCGATAGCTACATTACGGTAGCATTTCCGCCTTCAGCATCGCGGCGCCGTGGTGGTGGCGGCGCCGCCACCCTGTGATGCGCCGCAACCCCGTGGCTGTGCCGCCACGCTGTCACGTGGTGCGAAGCAGCTGCCGGTGGCGCGGCGCCGCGGCTGATCACGCGGTTCGTCACGTGGTTGGTCACGTGCTCAGTCACATGGTGCGGAGCAGCTGCTGCATCCGGCGGCGCGGCGCACCGGCGAAGCCGAGCTGCCACAGCTGTGCGCATGCGCCGTGTCAAGTGGGACGAATATGAAGAAGGAACGCCCAGCGAAACGGAACGGTGAGACTGACTTTGCAATTTAACTGAGCAAGTTCCACTCGGCCAGCTGTAGCTATCGCGTCACTCCAGTTTTAACGAGAGCTAAATCACCGCCAATTTTTGAGTTAACAACGTCCAGTTATCATTGGAGGTAGCAGTTATTATGGGACGAACACTTTCAAGCTGTGCTCTTTTAGACTTGCAGGTTCTTGACCCCCGTCATCGTGTCCAAAGCCAAGATCATTCTTTCAATGCGCTTGGTCGTGCTAAATGAAAAAAAATTAGGCGACACTTAAGATTCGCCTTAAGGATTTGATGCGATAGCGTTAATGAATTTTTGCCCATATGCGGGGAATAGGCCATTCTCAACTTTATATCGATTTTCTGGGTAACGGAGCATTTAACGCTATTGCGTGAAAATGACGGTCGATCTGCGTCGCATGGAATCGGTCACACACTACATTCATGGACGCCTGGGAGTCCTCGTACCACTTCTGGCGCAGTGGTGCAGCGGTTAAGCCATGCGCCACTGCTCTGCAATGGCAACTCCTGCCATCCGTAGGGCTTGTTAGACCCAGGTTCCTCTCGCCGAATTATCTCTCGCGAAAAATCATTAATTGAACTGCCACCTGCCACGGTGGGCAGTTTGCTCACAATCCAATTGGCAAGTTGCCAAGGGCATATGTGCCGGCTCATCAAGGCTGGATCGAAAACGGTACAAAGTGAGAGACAAGGGCTTTTCGGTTGAGTGAGCGTACTGAAAATCCAGTATCAGTTGTAGCAGATGTTTAGACTGGTCGGAGCGACAGGCAATTGCTAGCTTATGTCGGGAGCGATTTTCAGTTGAATTCTCCAAGTTTGAGATGTGAACTTGGCAGCTCACTGCAAGACACTACACAATTTTGCAGTAGCTCAATCTTTAGAGATCTGGCCGCCCGCAATACGAGAAACGTCCCATGTGTTATCTGTATCATCATGACTCGTTCATTGCCCCCAAAGATTAATCACCGAACCTTCTTATATGTATATATATATATATATATATATATATATATATATATATATATATATATATATATATATATATATATATATTGTAAGCACTGTGAGTGACCTTCATCTTCATCTCAGCGTAATCATCATCGGTCATCGGGTCGTGCGAAGAAGACGAAGTGTTGCTAAGCTGTGACTAGTCGGTAGCTGCTGCTTCGGCCTACCTGAAGTAAAAAGGTGAATTTGCTGGTGCGTTCTTCTGCCTCACAAGTGGTGGAGGTGCTGGGTATAATCAGGACGTCGCCATCGGTGACGGCGTCAGAAGTCACAGATAGAATATCTTCGTTGCCCGGATAGAGGACGTGATCGGCAAGCATAACTACACGGGAAGAAAGTGGTTCTCTATCGGCAAGAATGTTGCATTCAGTGACTTCAATAGTGGGAGGGGAACACGTAATGACTGCTGAGGCGTTTTGGAGGAAATCCCAGCCGAAGATGAGTTGATGGACACAGGAGGATAGGACAGCAAACTCAATGAAGTGCAAGATGCCATCAATGGTGACTCGGGCTGTACACGCTCCACAAGGGTTAATATTCTGTCCATTTGCAGCACGTAAAGGAGGACCGGTATAAGGTGTGCGCACTTTTCGCAGTTGTAAACACAAGTCAAGTTTCATAATAGAAATAGCGGCGCCGGTATCAATTAAAGCTTCCAGTTCATGTCCCTCAAGGAATACAGTCAACATGTTTGATGGGAGCAGAGGAGGAATTGGAGCGACGACAGGCGGTGCAGTTTTACCTCCGGAAACTGCACAGGTTAGTTTTCCGTTTGGCGGGCAGAAGCTGAAGATGGAGGGCGAAGGGGCGACGAAGTCCGGCGAAAGGGTGACGGGGAGCGACGACGCGATGGCCGTGCTGTCCTAGACCGGTCAGGAGAAGTCGACGGGGAGGAAGAGGGACGGAGGTCATTATCGGTGTAGTACTGGCGAGGAGGAAGCTGGTAGGCGTCGTCACGTCGAACGTACCCATAGCTCGCACGCTCATCTCGCAGTCGTCGGCGACAAACGCGTGTTACATGGCCGCGGATTCCGCAGTAGAAACATACTGGACGAGGTGGGAGAGGCCGCCAATTACCATACACCGGTGGTCGCGGGGACAGGGCGGCGAGGCTGGGTGGGACGGGCGCGTGATGGACAGGAGGACAAGGAGGAGGAGCCGCAGTGACTTCAGCATACGTCGGAACGTAGGGAGGGGCTGGTGGTTCTGTAGCCATGGGACGATTGAGTGAAGTAAGCTCCTCCTTGATAATGCCACGCAACCCAGTAGATTGAGCAGGTGGGCGTGAGAAGGCAGGAACCGACGAAATATCATTGTGGAGCTCTTCCCGTATTATAGATCGTATGATGGTGCGCAGATCAGTTTCGGGAATTTGGCTCGGATCCCAGGTGTTGTTGAGGCGGCGCGACTGTAGATAGTCAAGTCGCTGGCAAGTGGCACGAATGTCTGCCACCGTGACGGGATTTTGGGCAGCTAGAGCTGCGTAGGCAAAAGAGCCAATTCCTTTTAAAATATGTCCGACACGTTCAGCCTCGACCATGCCATTGTTAACTCGCCGGCAAAGGGCGAGTACGTCCTCAATGTATGATGTGTATGTCTCTCCTGGAAGCTGCACACGGGTCTCTAGCTTCTTTTGAAAAGAGGTCGGACCAGCACCAACAGTTCCAAATATCTGGCGGATCTGTGTCGTGAATTGAGGCCAGTCAGGAATGGCGTCCTCATGGTTGAGGAACCACGTCTTAGCCACGTCACTCAGGTAGAATGAGACGTTGAGTAGCTTCATAGAAGCGTCCCAACCGTTAAAAGCGCTCACCCGATCGTACTGCTGTAGCCAGTCTTCGACGTCGTCACCGCGGAGACCGGCGAAAACCGGAGGGTCGCGCTGACGTGAGGTAACTGACCAAGTTGGGTGGGTCAAATGGTGCTGAGCAAGTGCACCTTGGGACGTCAGTGGTGCAGAGGTGGCATGGGCAGCCGTGGGATGCCCATCGGTAGCTACAGGCGCCGGAACGGTGAGAGCAGGGGGATGTGACTGCGCCATGGCGGTTGATGTGCCGCCAAGAACACGACCGGAACGGAGCTCCAGGGGGTGCCGCGTTGAGGACGCTGGGATCAGGAGTCACCTCCACCACTTGTGAGGCAGAAGAACGCACCAGCAAATTCACCTTTTTACTTCAGGTAGGCCGAAGCAGCAGCTACCGACTAGTCACAGCTTAGCAACACTTCGTCTTCTTCGCACGACCCGATGACCGATGATGATTACGCTGAGATGAAGATGAAGGTCACTCACAGTGCTTACAACATCATGTGAGGCAGAAGAACGCACCAGCAAATTCACCTTTTTACTTCAGGTAGGCCGAAGCAGCAGCTACCGACTAGTCACAGCTTAGCAACACTTCGTCTTCTTCGCACGACCCGATGACCGATGATGATTACGCTGAGATGAAGATGAAGGTCACTCACAGTGCTTACAACATTTCCCCTCCCGAACGAAAGCGACCATCCTGGTCGCAAATTAAATCTTAAGGTCGGCGGTTAAAGGGTTTCAAGCGCGACACGTGCACAATCTCGGTGCCGCGACACCGACGATCGCGAACAGGCGATGCAGGTGTGATGAGATAGTTTACAGGGGAAGTTTGTTCCAGAACCGTGTACGAGCCAATAAAACGGCTCAGAAACTTTTCACACAGGCCGGGGATGCGAGTAGGTGTCCAGAGTAGCACTTCGTCTCCAGGGCGGAAAGACACTGAGCGATGAGTCGCATCATACGTGCTTTTCCTGGAAGCTTGAGTGGCTTCAGTTTGAAGGCGGGCACGATCACGGCAGTAGGCGATACGAGACACGAACTGTTCGTGGGAAGGCGCGGCAGAAGGAGTAGAAGCTGTGAAGAAAGATGCTTCGAGGGAGAAGGTAGGATGGCGGGCATAAACAAGAAAAAACGGAGAGTAGGTGGTGGTTCGTTGAACGGCAGTGTTGTAGGCGAAGGTTACAAAGGGGAGTAAAGAGTCCCAGTTGTTGTGCTGAGGGTGAATGTAGGTGGATAGCATATCAGAAAGGGTGCGATGAAAGCGTTCTGTGAGGCCATTGGTCTGAGGGTGGTAAGGAGATGTAGTTTTATGCACCGTGCCTGAAGCATGAAGCACTGCGGCGAGGACGGTGGAGAGGAACGACTTGCCACGATCGCTAAGGAGGAGGCGAGGGGCGCCGTGGCGAAGAAGTATGGTGTGGAGGAAGAAGTTGGCGATTTCGGAAGCGGAGCCGGAAGGAAGTGCTGCGGTTTCAGCGTATCGGGTGAGGTGGTCAACGGCAGTAACGACCCAGCGGTTGCCAGCTGGAGTCAAGGGCAGGGGTCCATACAAGTCGATTCCGACGACTTCGAAAGGTGTGGAAGGACATGGGAGAGGTTGCAAGAGACCGGCAGGAGGCGACGTAGACCGCTTGCGTCGTTGACAAGGGATGCAAGACGCTACGTATTTTAATACTGAGGTTGAAAGGCCAGGCCAGAAGAAACGACGTTTGATGCGGTCATAGGTTTTGTGGTACCCAAGGTGACCTGCGGTGGGGTCGTCGTGGAAGGCTTGTAGAACTTGAGGACGCAGGGAAGAAGGAATTACGGGAACCCATGTGTGGCCCAGTGGGCTGTAGTTGTGCCAAAATAATGTGCCATCCTGTAACTTGAAATTTTTGAGCCGACGACGGAGACGGGCATTTGGAGGTCTAAGAACACCGCTGAGACTATCAATCAGCTTTTGACAATAAGGGTCAGCACTCTGGTGGTGAGCAAGATTGCAGTGTATATCTGGCATGGGAGCAATAGAGGCGGCGCTCAAAGACTGCATAACTGTAGGGTTTAAATGGCTTGACTCCGTTGGGACAGGAGAGGAATGCGAGGACATGGGTTGCGACGGCAAAGCAATAGGGCAACGAGAGAGAGCGTCGGCGTCCTTGTGCTTCTTGCCCGATTTGTAAGTGACAGTAAAGTCGTACTCTTGAAGGCGGAGGATCCACCGCCCGAGACGACCGGACAGATTTTTCAAAGTGGATAACCAGCATAGGGCGTGGTGGTCAGTGACGACTGTGAAGTGACGGCCGTACAGGTAAGGACGAAACTTCTGAACAGCCCAGACGACGGCGAGACATTCTTGTTCGGTAATAGTGTAGTTTTGTTCCGCAGAAGTCAGAGTTCGGCTCGCATAGGCAACAACATTTTCTGTAGAGGTGTTTTGGCGTTGCAGAAGGACAGCGCCAATGCCATGGCTACTGGCGTCGGTGTGCAAAATTGTCGGTGCTTTATCATCAAAATGGCAGAGGACGGGACCCGAAGTCAGAGCACGCTTCAGAGTTTCAAATGCTTCTTCGCAAGCAGGAGACCAGATGAAAGGCGTGTCGTTGTGAAGAAGCGCATGTAAAGGTGAGGCAATAGAGGCGAAATTGCGGATGAATCTGCGGAAGTATGATGCCAAGCCGAGGAAACTGCGGAGATCTTTGACCCGAGTTGGACGGGGAAAGTGCAGCGCAGCAGCGATTTTTTCAGGGTCAGGCTTAATTCCTTCGCTGCTTACGAGATGGCCAAGAACTTATATGTATATATATATATATATAATATATATATATATATATATATATATATATATATATATATATATATATATATATATATATATATATATGTATATATATATATATATATATAGTAACCTTGTGTCAATAATTGTAGCCGTGCAATATGAAAAGAATGCCCGTGACCATGGAAAAATAAAACAAGCGTACAATAACAATGTTTACAACATTTGATTGGGAACTAAATCATTTTTTGGGGTGTGGAGACTTTTTTACTCATTTTACATCATGAATGATACAACTGAAGTACACACAAGATGTCTTATTAAATTGTCGGTCTTTTTCTAGTGGGCACGCAAAATACGATTTTGCTCGGGTCAGAACCTCCTCATTAGTGCTAAGTAGAAAACGGCGATGAGTGGGTAGTGCCGAAGGACGGAGCGCTCGCGCAAGAAAATGCTGCGTAGAAGGCGACCGCGAGGAGCGTTTGCACTAGGCACATACACGCCTCAGGCCAATCCCCCGCGTTGGGTATGTGCCATTAAGCCCGAGGACATCATCACCATCGTCATCGTCACGTGCACGCAAGAGACGATTCTGACTGGCTCTGAACATCCGGATTAGGACTTGCGCTCTAAGAACAAGTGACATAAGGGTCTAGCGTCCATGAGGTCACCAGTTTTACAGACCTTCGTATGGCTGGCTGAAGCAAGAGAACCGCGGTTGGTCGCCCTCCTGCCGGCGATGCGAGGTGAAAAACCACCGCAACATTGGAGGGTCGCACACTGAAGGGTGGTCGTGTGGGTGTATAATTTGTGTTAAGTGTTATTTTTCAAGAAAGCAAATGGGGTATAACAAATCAGACATTCTTCGTGCTAAATGTACACTCCGAAAGCTGTTGTCGCCTTTTTAGTGATTAGCACTGGATTGAACGTCGCAATGCTTCCGTTGGTGCTGCCTAAAATCTTCAAGGCAGCTGGGGTCATAGACTTGAATCCCTTTTTTGCCGCAAGCCCAGTAGTAGACGTTCTGGAATGTCTGACCGGGACCGTCATTCAAGCTCTGTTCTCGCAGCTGCAATTCGCAGTACACTGGTTTATTATTTACAGGTAAAACACTGCACGACATTGCACAATCAGAAAATAGGTTTAAACGAACTATCCACATGGTTGCAAAAAAAGAAAAACTTCAGTTGAATCCATGAAAAAATCAGTAAAAACTCAGAACAAGTAAGTGTGCAAAAGTTTCTTGGGGCATGGTTTAGTGAAGTCGTCTTGGATCCTCAAGTCAGTCACCTGCTCTCCGAACTCGCGAAGTCTGTTTGATGTATTAGAATAATAGCCTTTCTTCTACTTTTATGGCTAAACCAATCGCTATATTACTCCCCGTTCTTTTCTAAACTTTTGTATGGCATTATTGTCTGGGGAACGACGACAAAAGGAAACTATGATAGGCTACAATTGCTGCAAAAACGTGTCCTCTGGATTTTTGTGAACCACACCAGCCGTAATATATGGTGGTCAACGCAAACACGTTTTCCTACATTTGCTATTTTACCACCCTATAAATTATACTTAAGGATACTGGTGCAGCCAGTGAAGCCCTGAAATAAGGATCCAACAATAAGCTCATGCAACTTCCATTTTGTTTAATAGTGGTCCTGCTTCTCCTTAATAACAATAGAGGCTTAGCTGTAAACACGTCACACATCCTCAGCCAAATAGAAGAAACCTAGGGAAGCATGTAGCTTCCTTAACAGATTTGTGGTCATCCACATTTAATTTTGTTTTATTGCTATCCAGGCATGTTGATATTTGCAGTGAGTTTTTTGCGAGTTGCGAACTTAGCAATGGGAATTAGAATTCTAAATACAAAAACACACCTTCAGTCACAGAAGCTTTAAAACATGACAGGTAAATGCCCAAACGAGAACGAGACCAACCCAAACAAGACGAGTACGACGCACCCGAAATAATTCGCGGTACTACGGAATTGCAGATATATGAGGGGATAGTTGTGTAATAAGAAAGTAAATAGAGCGATACCTTTTTAAGACAAAGAATAAAAACAGATAAATAAAAATATTAGTGTCAGTTGTCAGACGGGATTTTTGATGAACGGCCGTGAACAATAATATTGAAAGATGAGTTCAAGAATTCCAGCATTCTGGAAGACCGCGCTTAGAAAGATAACATACCAGAAAATATAAGCATGAGCGGCAGTACAAATGGTATTAAATATTAAGTTGTTGCGCAGGTGATGTGGAGTGGCATCAGGGTGCTTCATTGAAAACGATTTTTGAGAAACCGAAATGGCGTAGTAACTGCCTCACATATCTCGATTGACACTCGAACCTAAGGAAGAAAGGAGGGTGTGAAAGAAGAAAGAAAGAATGAGGTGCCGTAGTGGAGGGCTCTGGAATAATTTGGATCACCTGGGGATCTTTAACGTGCGCTAACATCGCACAGCACACGGGCTCCTCTATCGTTTTGCCTCCATCGAAAGGCGGCCGCCGCGGCCAGGGTCGAACCCGGGTACTCCGGATCAGTAGCGGAGCGCACTAACCAATGAACCACCGCGGCGGGTACGTTGATGTTGGGTTTCTAGAGTTTGCCTATTCGCTTCGTTAGAGGTTAATACCTACCCACCCGCTTCTCGATTGCATGACAGCTACTTCTTTTACTGTTGCTGTGCCGACGTAACCATCCTGTACACTTCGGCAGCTACGCTGATTTGAGGTGTTACTAGCGCCTGCTGGCGCACGGTATCGTAGCCGGCGTCACACACGGCAGTCGCGGCAAATGCACTCCCAGGTGAAATGATTTGCGGTCCCAGGGGATTCGATAGACTGTTTCCACTTCAAAATACATCATTGTGAACTGAAAGCACAAGCTAGTTTTTAAAGAGTATACTGCCAATTAAAAAAAAAACGTGGCAGAAGTAAATTGTAGTGCAGATGCAAGCGGAGTTAAAAAATCTTTTGCGCGTGTTAAAGCATATTCGTGGGATTACATATAAGTGCGAGTCAATCATTTTTATTGCATTTTTTCCTACATCTAGCCACCCAGGAAAAAAATTATTACTTGCTTAATCAAAAACAAGGCTCTAGCACTAATGAGCGTTTCGTGGAAATATTTTTAGGCTATTTTTATTGGACAAATATTAAAATTTTTGATTTCAAAATATTCTTTGCTTCGTGCAGCACGGTTTCTGACAGAATAAGTTTTGAAGCGCAGCGAATTCGCTTTATAAAAGACTTCTGTTGAGCATAGATCCTTCATTGCGTACTTATTTCTTAACTCCCCCAAAGTGTCATTAGCTTAAATAAAGCCATTGTTCACTCTATTTACGTATAAGATTCCAATTATCGCTGAGAATAACTAAAAATTTTAATCAGAAAGTCTTTTCACCGGAAATAGGGACTTAAGACGTTGAGGTGGTATTTAATTTTACATGCTGCCAGGCTTTTTTCTTCTGGGTCACTTCGAATTTTAGTCAATAAAATGACTTGCCTGACACCCCAGCGGTGGGTCTGTAAAATCTGTGCTAAATTAGAATACACTAATTCTACCTCACTCCTTAACCGCCAGCAATAAATGTAATCAGATATCGTCCCATACACGAGCATCTTCATGGATCATTCTCATGCTATCAGTTTGTGTATACTAGAAGTTACCATAACATTTATTTCCGAGCTTTTTACAGCCAGTCATATTTTTTTAAATTAAATATAAAACTTATTTACCGAAGCTTACCGTGTGCTCGGTTTTGGTGGTTTAAAATTTGAAAGACATCTTGGTAATTTATTATTACGCAGATTAAATCAGAAGCCTCTTTGAAACAGTAACCTCAACGTGGATTAGACAAGTGTGGTGTCGGATGTCAGGAAATAATTGCTTACAAAACATCCCAAATGTTCTCTTACCGCACTAAATTTATTACTCGTTTGTACTCCATGTTATGTTCATGATCAAACTACCTCTGTAATTCGACAAAATCCATACCATAGAAAACTGCCCAATAATGATTTGTGAAACAGTGTTCCATTTAAAAGGATATTGCAGCCGTTTATGACTACATAAGCTGCAAGGAAGATGGTGTGTTGCGTTGCAACTCCTCACTGTTATGCTTCCTAGGCCTCCAGTGTTCGTTCATTGCCAACACTACGAAAGATGCGGGTTTAAAATCAAGCATTGCTGTTATTACCTTACCGGCGCTATATATTATTAGGTGAAATTCATTGTGCTGCCCGGCAAGTTAAATATGAACTGCTTGACCATTACTCGATAAATAATATGACATAATTTCAATAAGAAAAAAGCAAAGTTATCAAGGTAAGGTTTTGAGAGTTGAAGAAGCCCTCTGATAGTATGCAAGGTGACATACTGCTTCAAAATTGCCAAGGAGCACTACTGAGGGGCATTTCGCTCCGGATAGCTATCTACCTAGAGAGCTACTAGGAGGGATATAAAGTAAAGAACACAACTTTTCGTTAGCTCAGGCAAAAACAAAGAAATCCAAACAAATCGGAATCAGATAAACTGTTTTTCATAAAGATTACATGGAAAAATAGGAACGTTTATTCAATGCTGTGTATTGATCATGACGGAAGAAAAACACACGTGGAAAACAAAGTAAGCGATGCAATCGTCGTCTTTACATGTTTATTTGGAGATGCAGGGCGGAGTATCCAAATCAACTAAAATTGTCCACAACACTTCTGCGCATAATAATTGCCAGTGTTGTTGAAAAACGTAATGCGATGCTGTAAATATGTGGGAAAAGAGAGCATGTTATCACAACTCCTCTATTGACAAAACGTATGTTGCAAGTAAACAATTCTTATTGAAATGAACTAATGAGACTAACTCAATTCATGACAGAAGCGCGATAAGGTTAAGTAGCAATACGCTTACCGAGCTCTCATTGTGTGGGAAATAAACTCCAGTCAGAAAGTCAGAATTAAGTGCCAGTCAGAAAGTAACACTGATTCCGCTGTGGCGCAGTAATGGTGAGCACTTATAAATGAAATTTGATAGTCAGGAGTAATGATATTTATATGACTCATACATAATTTATATTTCTTGCTAGTTAACGTTAAGAGATTGGAAGCGGGCAGAGTGGGTAAGGGAACAAACGCAGGTTAATGACATCCTAGTCGAAATCAAGAGGAAGAAATGGGCTTGGGCAAGGCATGTAATGCGTAGGAACCGCTGGTCCTTAAAGGTAACGGAGTGGATTCCAAGATAAAGTAAGCGTAGCAGGGGGCGGCAGAAGGCTAGATGTGCGGATGACATTAAGAAGTTTGCAGACAAAGGGTGGATGCAGCTGGCAAAGGACATGGTTAATTGGAGAGACATGGGAGAGGCCTTTGCCCTGCAGTGGGCGTAGTAAGGCTGGTGATGATGATTTCACGTAAGCCACCACCAATGACTAACGTGACAGTGTACTATGCCGACGTACAGTAATCGAATTCCACTATAACTCTAATTTCACAATATCAGTTCACTGTAACAAGCTGCCAGTCTATAGGAACTGTTGCTGTCTCCAACACCATGAATCGAAGTAATATGTTTCGATGGCTTCACAGTTTAGTGGGGGGGTTATAGTCCCAAATCAACTCAGGCTGTGGCGAACGCCGTAGCGATGGGCTCCGGAAATTTCGGCCACCTGGGTCGACTACGTTGCAATGCATAGATACTGCAATCACCATGCCCTTACCATCTGAAGCCATCAGGCCGCCGCGGTGGCTCAGTGGCTATGGCGCTTGGCTGCTGACCCGAGAGACGGTGGTTCAATCTCGGCCGCTGGGGCTGAATTTCTATGTAGGCGTAATTCTCGAGGCCCGTGTATTGTGCGACGTCAGAGCCCGTTAAAGATCCCCAGGTGGTCGAAATTTTCGGCGCTCTTCACTCCGGCGTGGCTCGTAGTTTGAGTCGATTCGGGACGATAAACATTGATAAACCCAAACCAATAGCTCTAGGCTAGTTTTGCTGGAAAATTTTTTTCGTTATAATTTTTCTTCATTTCCCGTACGTGACCTCTACAGATGAAGATCTCATACGCACCCTTGCTTCTGATTTCGAACCTTCGACTAAATGAGCCGTTCCGCGGCCACTATTGACTAGGACGTGATGAATTGTCTGCGTAGCGGAGTGGCCAATAACAGTACCGCAATACGACACGCCCACTCGCGTGAGTGATAACATTTTCCTGATGCGATAGAAAAGTTTTCATTTGCTGTCGCATTCTTTGCAGAAACCGACCGTCGGGTGTTTCGACCGCCGGAAGACTTGGGAGGAGTAATTCAGAAACGGACAAGCACAAGTGCCATTGTTTTCAAAATTTGTGGCCTTTTGAGGAAAGGAAAAGGCGCAGTAACTATGTCGCATCTTGGTAGACACCTCCTCCAAGAAAGGAAGAAAGGTGCCGTAGTGGAGGGATCCGGAATAATTTCGACCACCTGGGGATCTTTAACGTGCACTGACATCGCACAGCATGTTAGTGCGCGGTAAAGATCCCCCGGTGGTCCAAATTATTTCGGAGCCCTCCACTACGGCACCTTTCTTCTTTTATTCTTTCACTCCCTCCTTTGTCCCTTCCCATACGGCGCGGTTCAGGTGTCCAACTGCGCCATTTCCTTTCCCCAAAAAACAAATTACTCAACCACGCGGTGCGGAAAGGGATAAAGGAGTGAGTAAAAGAAGAGAGAAAGAGATGCCTTAGCGGAGAATTCCGGAATAATTTCGATAATCTGCGGATCTTTACCCTGCAATGATATCGCACTGCAAACTGGCGGCTTTTGTATTTTTTTGCCATGCAAGCAACGCGCAAGCAGAGCTGTCTAGGTAAGAGGACACCAACCTGGCTGTAGTGTCTAGAAAGTGATTAGTGGCTTTTTAGGGAAAAAATGAGGAAGTCCAGTCACAATGAAGTTGTGGAGAGGAGGAGAGTGGGGATCAGAATGTGGACGGGAGGAATGCAGATGTGGAGAGTGACGCTGGCCATATGCATGGGTTTCGCTAATAAGGTCACCGCTGTCATAGAACCGCTGTATCCTAATGAATGTCTTGTGGAAGACACATGTGGATGTCGTGCCGAACTGAATTTCTTGTATTCAAGACACGAAGAAAGACTGTGCGTTTTAGACTACAATAAGAAAGTGTATTTCTGCAGCTACATCAATTGTAAAGCATTCAAGCTGCAATTAATACGTTCGCAAAGCTGTGATGGTTGCCTTGAGCTTTAAACATGCACCGAACGGTAAAAGTGATGCATACTGCACCTCTGGAAGAGTATTTTTTGGCAAAATGTTTTTGAATAAGTGGACAACACGCGCTCTTTTGATTTCCCAAACTTAATACTTAATTTTCTTGGTGTGAGCGCCTTCAGTTGTCGGATAGAAGTCGGTCCCGTAATTGGATCCCATGGCTAACACGTGCCGTTCTAAAGAAATCAGATTGATCACCTGTCACAATTTTTTTTCCGTGAATTTTCGCTTTCGGGTAATTCTGGCTAATCCTTAATTGCGGAGCCACAGAACGTCCTCAAGCGTGCCTTCCACACTACGCAGATGATGTACATATGCAACTCCAGCGACAGCTCCTGACATTACGTACGCATGTAATATCATCATGGCAACACATTTTTGCAGCGGTGCACATTGCAATGTGCGCTGATATGTATAATGTACATGAGTTGAGGTGTCTGTAATGAAATGCTTACGTCTTCTTACCGTTTCAAATTACGTAAGAACGGTCGCGGCTGAGAAATTGTTAGCGAAGGAATAAAATTTCACGATCTGGGCCGTAATTTATCTTCTTAATCAGCCCTAATTAGCGGTGAAGTGATAGAACCCCTTTGGAATGTTTCATGCTAATATATTACTGCTAAGAGAGCCCTTGAAAACATTTAAAAGCCGAAGTGCAACCTTGCTCATAAATATACTTCCTGCCTTGTAGATAGCGCTAGCTCTCAGTATCCCCAAAGAGTCGAAATGAGGCTGTCTTCAGCCTTACCTCTGCTACTGCTGCTGTTTGCATGGTAACACCTTTTGATAATGCTTCTGAACGAACTTTCGCTGCCTCTCATTTGCGAGTGTGAATGTTATAGGAATTCCTAATTTTGCAGTATAGGTAATTTACGTTTCAGATATCCCAGTAATTCCGAAAATTCAAAGGCAGCCTGAGGACAACTTCAACCTCTTTTGCTGCTGTTTAGGAAAAATCAATTCAACGCATTTAACTGCTATGTTAAGTTTTTTATGAAGTGCTAAACATGCATATATAGTTAAAATATTTTATTTGAAGAAGCAATAGCTTCCCCCGTCCCCCGTTCGATTGAACTTCATGATTTATAGACAGAAAACTGATGCTTAGGTCAAATTCATCTAAGTAATCGAACCACAGCAGACCCTCGATGGTTTATACACACAGATTAGTTTTCTCGTCAATGCTGTAGCCTAGCCAAAAAGCCCGTAGCGACCATACATCTACTCGGTATTTCTACCTTTTTAAGCTTCTTAAATTGTAGTTTTATGTGAATGCAGCCGTACGTTAATTTAAACAACGTAATCTTTGATACAGTTCAAATTAAATCTCTCCTTAGCGCCCCCATATTGTGCAACGTAAAAGGTGCTTTCCTATTGGAAAAGTATGGGGAACGCCAGCCATCAGTCTCGGGTAAAAAAACACTTGAGAATACAGTTCTCATGTAACAATTTCTCAAGCATCGTAGAGTGTTCTGGAGCCGGAACATATCATGTTCACAAAATGGTTTTATTGTATTTGTGCGAGAAGTGTCCAATGTTAGAGCTTTCTAGATTTTTAGGTTTAAATCAGCGAATCCTGAGATCTGATGACTGGCAATCATCGAGTAGCGCTCATAGGTTCTAAGATGCAAACGGTCCAATGAGCCACTGAATTCTTAGGATGTAGATTAATTTACGGTAACTTCCATGACACACACACAATAATGTTCTCCTAATTATTCACGTTCACTGCATAGTCAGCTTTGTAATTACGGTCATATCATGGTCTCTTTCTTGCTGCTGATTATGTGCGATATCAATCTTTTTCAGCACATGCTGTTCCATGTCAGAAAATCTCTCGACACAGCACATTGTTTTAATTATTTAAAGAGGCTGATTTTTTCCTGCTTTCTCAACGTATATACGATTATGAAAAATGCGCATTTTTTTTCTTCAAATGGGCTGAGAAGGACGAGCTTTACATTCGGCAACGCAGCAAAAGAGTGTATTATTCAGTAGTCTGATAATGGCAGTTAGAATTTCTTGAAACTGTCACCCATGGGTGGTTTTGATGCACCAATACGTAGCAGAGTACACAAGCATCGACTGCACAAACTCTATCATCAGTTTCATGCAACTAATTATTTTATTATTTCATGTGTGTCGAATGCTTATTTAATTTTTAAAACTATATTATTTCTGTAGTAATGAAAATATGCATACAAGAAATACCAGCTAAAAGCAGCCTAGGTTTGTAGAAGCACATGGCGTCCCACCGAAGTTAATAGTCGCCGCGGTGGCTCAGTGGTTAGAGCGCTCGGCTACTGATCCGGTACTTATCCTGGTTCGAACCCGACCGTGGCGGCCTCGTTTCGATTGAGGCGAAACGCAAAGGTACCCGTGTGATATGCGATGTCAGTGCACGTTAAAGATTCCCAGGTGGTCGAAATTATTCCGGAGCCCTCCACTACGGCACTTCTTCCATTTTTTTCTCACCCCCTCCTTTATTCCTTCCCTCACAGCGCGGTTCAGGTATCGCCTGGATGTACGACAGATATTGCGCCATTTCCTTGCCCCCAAAACCAATTTAATTTTAAAAGGAGCGCGCTGTTTTTCCATCGAAGTTTCTGGCGGCAATGTGCTGCGTTTTGAGAAGTACAACTCTCTACCGTGTCCTCGAGCTCCAAGCGTGCTCCTTCTGGTTATTATTTCAAATATTGGGGTTTTGATTTCTTTTTTTTTTTACGAGGGATCGATGGCGCTTTTGTGTGAAAAAATCTGTGAGGTTGGCCTAGTGCCGTCGCCTGCCCAATTCCCTTATGCTGGTGAAGTTTTTCGATATGGCCTCTGTCTCGGGGAGGAAAGAGGTGAGCGGGGGCAGGGCTTAAGAGCGTGAGACGGGTGAGGAGTACCGTTATTTAAAGAGTTTTTCGGCCCAATCGCTCCGCCTTTTCTGCTGCCCGCCGCGTGCATGCGAGCTGCTGCCCTCCGCGGACGCGGTGGAGATGGTGAAGTCGGGTCACGTGGCTGTTCATCCGCTTCGGAAGCGACGATTTCACCCGCCGCCTGGACGGGCTATAAAAACGCTTCTGGGAGCGTGACCTCCGAGCCAATGACTTTCCGTTTCTTCCATTGCATGGGCTTTCATTTAAAGCTCCTTGAAATTTGCGTAATGCATATTCTGATCACGCAGTGAAGATCTCAAGCAGCTGTTATTGAAGCACTTGCTGGCGGGTGGATTGCGTCACACCGGTGAGATATCTGGTAGAGGTGTCTTTCGCGTCATTATTCATGTGTGGATCTATCGCTGGTGCTCTATGCTGTTCTATTTATTGTTTATCAGGAAGACGGAAGGAAGTGCTTTCGCATACAGTCTGAAGCATGTAATTGTCACGAGTGACAATGGTATATGACATTCAAAAGCATGCAATCAAAATTAGCAGTCAGGTGCCACCTTTTAGGATCTTCAGAAGGTACACGGTGGCAAATTTCAATGTCGAATTGCATTATTGTTAATAACCACAATAAACGACAAAAATTATCTGACAAGCCCAGTATTGTTCACCGATCGCAAGGATTAGCATAAAAATTCCTAATGGTTTTTCGGAAATTGCGGTTCTTAACAAGAGCAAGAAGAGAGCATGTTACGCCCACGTTTTTTTCTCGCTCATACAGAATTTTAAGCGCTGCAATATTTTCCGGCATTTGAAAATTTAAACCCTTTTGATGTAAACAAGGCATTTTAAGATGAACAAGGTGTATAATGGGCGATACTTTCTGCTTTTATGTGTTAACAACGCTGATATAAAATAAATATTGGTGGCATGGAAGCAGTCTGCTTTCAATACATAGCGTAGCAAGTAGCATACTATGAATAGTTGGTTAGAATAGTTTTTCGCGTAAGAGCCTGAGGATTGGGCTATATAACCGAAAACCAATGAAATAATAACCACGACAAAAAATCTGCCAGCATTCCTGCGGAAAGTGCTGTTCTGAGGCAAATGCGACACTCGATAGCGCAACTTTCATTGTTGAAATGATTTTCTCCCATTTGGATTAAAATACTGCCAGAAATTTCAATGGTTTTGTAAGAAATAACAATAAAAGAGGGCACAGATGTTGGCTACACCTAAGAGAATTATGGTCTCACCGAGGTTTCCTGGAGGTTTAAAATCACCTATCAAAGAAATAATGGAAACCGCGCTGCAACACTTGCTAAAACTTAATTTCTCACTTGTTATAGTCACTGCTTTGGTTCCATGGGCTATGCAATTGAAAGCACAAAAGTGGAGGAAAGACTCGGCCAGAATAGCTGTACAGATTACGTAAGTACGCTGTTTTGTCATTCATGCTAAAGGCTGAAATTGAGCTTCATGCTTATATAAGTCACTCGAAAGAAGCAAATCACTTATCTCCCATTTCAACAGAGGTGCTACAATACTCCATGCCCACGGCACTGCACTTGTCCCAATGCCATTCAAGGGTACGTTACAAGGTGGACTTGCTACTAAAAACAACGATACTACAACGCTACCTGCTCTTGAAAAAGCTGGGGATTCCATTCGTTGGAAATAAAAGCAATTTACACCAACTTTCTAAGGTTAAAAAAAATTTACCAGCCCTTTTCATCATGCTGCCTTTTCTACGTAACCTCAAGAGCAGGCATCAAACTCCCGCGACTATACTATTCGCGCATGCTTGCCTAGCATCTTTCCGCTTCAAACCAAACAGCAGCAAAGAAGGCCTTGCTGCCAAGTCGTCATAGGCAGCATTGTATGCAGTGCGCTACTGACTAAAGCTAACAACTCGCTGACCCAGGGAATAATTTATTTATTCACATGTCAAAGCCACGCGGCGGGGTTTGATGGAGACCTTAAATGAAAGTTCGAAATGCTACCGCCACATCCGGGGTAGCTCCCAACTTGGTGCCATATCCAGTACGGAATAGCAGCTGGTAACAATATTTCACCGCTGCAAAAGACTGGGCATTAACGTGATATTTTGAAGAAGAGTATCGTGCCTTCGATGTGAACCACGAATATTCAGCGCCCCATTCGTGAAGCATCTCGAGAAGGAGAACTGAGCTACGAGGCGGGACTGATGAGAGGAGGAGGCCGAGGAGGCAATGACAATCTACACTTGTATGAATAGAAACACACAATGCAAACACTACGCTACACCCTAGCAACCTCAAATCCTTAAATTAAGATGAACAAAGCGCCCACTAATGCATGCATTACTGCAAAATCTGGCAGCATAATCTCCGGCGATCAGCTTAGTCTTTCCTATGAACAGAGCGTGACAGCTGTGCTGCACTGTAGAAGCGGTAAGATTAAACCCGTGTTCGGAGATAAAAGCCCGCCATCTAAAAAGAGGCATCTTGGCATGTGGCCAGAACAAACTGAGCGGCACAGCCAGCAAGTTAAGCAGCCGCTGCTCTGCGTTCTGCAAGAAATGAACTGCCACTTTTCGCTCTATTTGCGTACGACGTGAAGGTAAAAGCGTGGAAGTGACAAAAAGTAGGACTATGTTTCACAAAGTATTTCTTCAGCTGGGTTAGCACTTTCAGACGCCGTTTATGGTTTTCACTGAAAATAATTTTTCCAAGAAATTTGTATCTTCAATCGTGAATAAAGGCAATTTGTTACCTTCCCGTGCGAAATACGAGCAGTAAAATGTTTTCGGGGGTGAGGGAAATTTTCATATAAAATGTCATAATTTATAAAAAAACATCGAAAGTACGCGACTTACCAACTAAACACTCGATTTATCGTGGAAATAATTTGTAGTCTAAGGTTGGACGAAATCTCGCCAGGTCGGGTAGTAGCGTCATAGGAAAACAAAAATACATGAATCGCCGACCAAAGGCTTGTGTCAATAAACGACGTTTCGGCTTCATTACGGAAGCCTTGTTCACTGAAGGTTTTACTAAAAAACCCGGCTCTTAAATACGTTTCAATAATCGTCCGAGGCATCTTGCATACACTGGCGGGAGATTGCCGTCATTGCGATTAAGTGTTTTTTAGTCGTTTGTATCGCCAGCGACTCAAGATATTGGCGTGTAAGCCCGTTTCTTTCTTTGGCGATAATAGAGGCCTCATTCCAGGTGGAGGATGACGACATCATTGTGTCTTTTGACGTTACGTCGCTCTTCACCAGCGTCCCAGTCGATCTAGCGGTAGATGTTTGCGCGGCTGCCCTCCAAAATGACGAGAAGCTCAGCGAAAGAACACCCCTTGAGGCACAGGACCTGTCACGGTTGTTGAAGTTTTGCCTCGAAAACACGTACTTCGTTTTTCGAGGTTCGTTCTACAAGCAGGTGCACGGAACTGCAATGGACGCTTCCATTTCTGTCACGGCCGCCAACCTGACCATAGAAGCCATCGAAAACCGGGCTCTGGCCTCCTTCCATCCACGACCTAATGTGTTCCTGCGGTACATCGACGACTGTTTTTGTATAGTCAAGAAGGACGCACTTGCCGCGTTCACCAGGCACATTAACCGCATGGAAAAGGCCATACAGTTCACTGTCGAGGAGGAGGTTGGCAACCAACTACCATTCTTGGACGTGTTAGTGGAGCGAGTGGGCCATAACCTCTCCTTTCGAGTGTTCAGGAAGTCGACCCACACGGGCAGGTACCTACATTTTAACTCAGTGAACCCGGCCTGCCACAAACGTGCTGTTGCGGCTTCACTCATCGAAAGGTCGAGAAAAATTTGCTCACGACATCAAGACCATGCCTCGGACCTGGTGCAAGTTAGCCGTGAGTTGACGACTTGCGGCTACCCCAGGAAATTTCTAGCCTCCGTGGAACGCCGCTCAGTGCTCCTAGAGAACACGGCCCGCAACCATTGCCAAAAACGTGCCGCCATCCCCTATGTGCCTGGTGTAAGCGAAGCACTGGGACATGTGCTGCGCTCGTACGACGTTCACGTTGCCCACGTTCCCACCCTCAAGTTACGGCACGAACTTGTGAATGTGAAGGAAAAGCTGGAAAAGGAAAAATTTCCTGGCGTGGTGTACCGGATCCCTTGTGCTGAGTGCGATTTTGTATACATAGGCGAAAGCGGGAATTTTCGAAGGCGCCTGAAAGAGCACAAGAAGGACGTAGAAAACCAAAAAGTAGTTGCCAACGCTCTTGCGGAGCATTCCGTATCAGCAAAACATCGTATCTGCTGGAATGAGGCCTCTATTATCGCCAAAGAAAGAAACGGGCTTACACGCCAATATCTTGAGTCGCTGGCGATACAAACGACTAAAAAAACACTTAATCGCAATGACGGCAATCTCCCGCCAGTGTATGCAAGATGCCTCGGACGATTATTGAAACGTATTTAAGAGCCGGGTTTTTTAGTAAAGCCTTCAGTGAACAAGGCTTCCGTAAGGAAGCCGAAACATCGTTTATTGACACAAGCCTTTGGTCGGCGATTCATGTATTTTTTTTTGCTATGAAATAATTTGTATTTAGAAAGTATACATTACGGTTTACTTAAAAAGTAATGTTAATAATCATCCTCATCATCAGCTTGGCTACACCCACTGCAGGGCAAAGGCCCAACCCATGTCTCTCCAATTAACCCTGTCCTTTGCCAGTGGCGCCCCCCATATCCCCGAAAACTTCTTAACCCATCCGCCAACCTAACTTTCTGTACCCCCTGCTACGCTTGCCTTCTCTTGGAATCCACTTCATTACCCTTAAAGACCAGCGGTTATCTTCCCTTCGAATTACATGCCCTGGCCAAGCCCACTTCTTCCTATTGATTTCGACTAGGATATTACTAACCCGCGTTTCATCCCCGACCCACTTTGGCCGCTCCGTTGTCTGTTAATGTTACACCTAATATTTTTCTTTCCATAGCACGCTGCCTGTCCTTAACTTAAGCTGATCCCTTTTAGTTAGCCTAGTTTTCGCCCCATATTTAAGCACAGGTAAGATAGCTGTTGTATACTTTTCGCTTGAGGGATATTGCTAAACTGCCATTCATGATTTTAGAGAACCTGCCAAATGCGCTCCACCCCTTTCTTATTCTTCTTGTTGTTTGTCTGTACCGATAACGCACTCTTCAGCAGAACAACATTTGACCACCCTGGTGTAGTACTTGGCCACAACCGTCTATATGAACAAACCAATTCTGATCATATTTGCAATAATTCTCAATTACTCATACTCTCATGTGTGTTTAGCTAACATGTGAGTGGAAGTTGGACTATATTGATGAAAAGGTTTAGCCCCGTAAGACTGGGAATGAAGGTAACTGATAGTGGGAGAACCTTTAATTTAACGGAGCCCCAGTGAAGTGCGCTTTAATTAAGATACCAAGATTTGGTGAAAGTGTTTCTATTAGAGCTGCTAGGCCTTGCTCTCGCTCTGGTCTTTAGACGATACATAAGTTTATAGGCGCTGTTTACCGAAAAACCTCTGAAGTTTCCAAGAGGGTGGCTTAAGAAACTGCTCTAAACATCTGAGCACAAAGAACAATATCACCATGTCGAGTTTGTTATGCAGCGCTGGATCAAAGCCAAGTATTGCTTAAAATTTGTTAAAGAAAAGTTTAAAGAGGTTAATTTGTAATAATTTCATTTTGAAGTGGACTGAACTACGCGTCCATAGCGACCTCGTTAAGGGCTGTGAATGCGTTCGTCACTCTTTTTTTTTGTGCGCTTTAGAACAAAGCAATGTAGTCTAATCTTCCACAAAGGGAGCCACTTTTGTTGCAACGGTTGCTCTATCGGGTTGATTATTAGCGGTTTTCTCTTCGATCTGGAACCATCTCTTGCTCTAACAAACAACGATGTTCGTTATCCTCTTGGGATAACGGGAGCATTTTTAATTATCTCCGTTATGTGGGTAGACAAGTTAAGGGTGCTCGAGAATCCAAGACTAGGAGACAATGCAATTGACTGATGAGACACTGGAGCCATTCTGAAGATAATTTGGGGTAGGGTAATTTCTTCGTCTGTGGAAAGAAACAAGCGTAGTTTTGTTGGTGCTTAAAACCATCAGCCATCTACAGAACTCCTTCAAACTTTGTAGATCACATTAAAGAACATCAATGTCTTCCGCGCGGTTAACAGAACGGTAATTGATACAATCGTCGGCGAATAAGCGGTTGTTTGACGGACTATCATAAGGTAAGCCGTTGATGTAAATTCAGAAAACGGGAGGGACAAGAACTGTGCTTTGCGGCACAACTGAGAGTACGTTAGAGACCAAAGAAGATTTGTTGTTGGTTTCTGCAAATTGCTGACGCTTAGTGAGGTAATCTTGTATCCAATTGAAGACGAGTGAGTAAAGATTTAGTTGTGGAAGTTTTAGCAGTAGGCGTTTGTGAGGGACCTTATCAGAAGCCTTGTCTTAAAGAGCAGACGGGACCTTCTTCCAACCTTCTTCACGTAGCAGCCTTAAAGTTCAGACGGGAGCTTGTTCCAGCCCTCTTCACGAAATAGCTTCTCTGCAAATGTTCCAATAAGAGAAACTTTTAAGATGAACGCAGTATTCGGTGGCTAATTCAAAGGCGACACTTCAGGACCACATCGCGAGTTACGATGCTCCCATATCATGATAAAACTCTTGTAACCAACTACTTCACCATAGCGCATCATCGAGAATCTGCGTATGGCCGGAAGGAATACATGTCTAATATCCTGTCAGTAGTAGCTGTGCTCATTCCGGATTCTCTATCACTCCATTCCACTGTGGTCTATTTGTGCCTAAATGGTAGAGCATTTTTTTTGTAGCCATCTAAGGAATCCAAAAATGAGTATCCTACTATAAAACGCCCTTCAATTGCTGGTAAAGTGTTTTGTCTTCGTCATCAAAGGGTAAGAGTGCGGTTTTGCTGTCGCGAAAGTGTTGCGAAGCCGGCGTCACAGGCTAGTGTCCAGGAGGATATGTTTTTGGGGCCATTCAGGAGCTGTGTAAGGGGGGCTATCATTGTAGTGCAATTCCGGACGAAGCGATGGAACTAGGTCAGAGGCGCAGGAAGCTGCGCATTTCTGTGAGAGAGGTCGGTTTCAGGAAGTCAGCAACGGCTCACACCTTGTCAGGATCCGGTAGAACCCCATTTTTACACACAACGGGGCTCAAGATATTGAGCTTGGGGGCTGCGAAGTGACATTTTTTGAGATTGAGTTGAAGGCTGCTCTTGTAAGGCAAGTTAAGACCTGGAGAACACGACTCAGATGGGTTTGAAAATCAAAGGCGAAGACTACGGCTTTGCAAAGATTACAGACACCTATGCCATTTGAGGCCGCACTGCACGTTCATAATTCTATCAAACGTGGCTGGGGCATTACAGAGACTGAATATAGCATAACGTTGAATTAGTCGAGCCGGTGCGATGAGTCTCAGCCATGGGAACCAGCCATTACCCGGAGCGGAAAGCAACGGAGGAAAAGAATTATATGTTTTGCAAGCAGTCTAGTGCATATTCGGTGCGCGAAGCGGACATCTCTACGCGTAATTTTGTTGCGGCGGCGATAGTCCACGCGAAAGCAAATGGACCCATCTCTTTTCATCTCGGAGACAGCAGGAAACGACCAAGGACGACTGGATTCCTGAACAACACCGCCGTGTAGCATGTCTTCGACTTGTTCGGCGATGGCAGGAGCTCGACAGGAGCAGTGGCAGGAGCTGGAGGATGGCCGGATAAGAGATCTCAGACCTGTCGGTGTATTTCCTACGTGAGGTACGCGAAAAGAATTATGGCGGTTCGCGTGGGCATGGCCGCAGATACAGCATACTGGCGATTTCCTCGCGCACAAACTGCTTGACATCGGCGGAGAGGCGAGAAGGCTAGGTTTCCGTGGATAGTAGTGCGAGCGACGCGTCAGCCGGGTAGCGAAACAAAATACGCTGCTTTCGTGGCTCGTTAAAGCTTTGGCTTAGTTCGTGGACCGACGCAGTGTTAGTCGGACTCTTAGTGATCAGCATCTTCTTCCGCCGTAGTCGGGTTGATGCGTTTCCACAAGGCCATGACATTCTCGATGTTCCTAGTGAAGCTTTCCGCTGCCTGCTACGCTAGCGAGCATAAGCGCTGCTCCAAAATGCCGTTATGACTGATAAGCCTTAAACGCAGTCAAACGCTTTCTCGTAATCTTCGAAGGCTATATAGTACAACAATTTTTGTAGTTTGCGCACTTCTCTATCACCCTAATAACAGTGTGATTACAATCTATTCATGAGAAGCTTGTAGAAAGCCTTGGGGTGATTGAAGTCAAAGGTTTTGCTGATTTTATTAGATTGTTGGCAGTGGACACCGAGGCGATGTCAGTAGATTTTCAAGTTTTTTTGGTCTCGTTTCTTCTGGATCAAGATATTAATAGTGTTTTTCTAGAATCAATGCAGTTTCGAGGCCATGAGTCGTGGCGTGTGCCGGGGGCCCAGTTCTTTAGCATAATCTCAACATTATCCTCTAATAGCGCAGTTGTTACTTTATTGTCACTAGCTGCTTCCCTTTTTATATTACGTAAAAGACTTTAAATCTCTATTTGGTTTTAAATACTGCAATAAACTCTAGTTTATGAAGCAAAAAGCTTCACAACGCCAGCTTTTCGAGCCGTCAGTGGGGCCGCAAGTTTGATCTTGAATGTAGCTAGAGGTCAGCGTGGCTGCAAGTTTGACCTTGAGTGTAGGTAGAGTTTAAACCATGAGCATAACTGTTGGCAGTTAGGTTCGACACATGACGTGAGCTACAGCAGCGACATGAGTGGCTGTTAATCCAACTACCTCGACTTTGACCTTTGACCTTGACTTTTGACATTGACCATCGGGAAAGTGTCTGCCGGAATCGCATGCGCAGGTCATGAAAGTGGGTTCTCCGAAAACGCCGATGCAATTTGATGCGTTCACGGAACGCTAGGTGCGATCGATGCGACGTTTACAGTGGAGAGCGGAGATAGTTGGCCATAAGTTTCACCTTGAATGTAGCTAAAGGTCAAAGAAATGACGTCTGCGTGACATATTTCAGTGGACACCCGAAACCCGTAAGAGAAGAAAAATGAAATGAAAATTGGCTTTAAGGAAAGAAAATTAGAGCGTCTCACATATCTCGGTGGAAGCCCAAACCGCGCGGTAAGGGAAGGAAAGTGAAATGAAAGTTCGTTTTACGGAAAGGAAATTACGCCTGTCTAGAATATCTCGGTGGACACCCGAACAGCGCTGTAAGCGAAGGAAAATAAAAGTTTGTTTTAAAAAAAGGAAATGACACCTGTTTCACATTGTGCCATTTTATTTCCCCCCAAAACAATTTCTTTGTCAATTTGGCTTTCTGAAATTATCTGCAGGGTTTGCGAGTCGTTTGGAACTGAATTTGGTTCCATATCTTCGCATACAACGAGCAATAATGCAGTTTTAAATATCGCGGAGGCTGTAATAAATATATACTGTCTTGTGTGAGCGTCTTTAATGTCGTTTCGAAGAGAACAAGATGTTTAACAAATAAAAAAATGCCTACTAGTGTGTGTGTCAGCATGGCTATCAATGAAAACCACCAGTCGCTCGATCACAAACGTCGCCAGGGAGATGCAGCTTCTCGCTTTCGACCAGAGTTAACCAGAGCTAAACCATACGCAAATTTTCTTTACTACATTGTAATATTTATGGCCCCGCCGCGGTGGCTCAGTGGTTAGGGCGCTCGACTACTGATCCGGAGTTCCCGGGTTCGAACCCGACCGCGGCGGCTGCGTTTTTATGGAGGAAAAACGCTAAGGCGCCCGTGTGCTGTGCGATGTCATTGCACGTTAAAGTTCCCCAGGTGGTCGAAATTATTCCAGAGCCCTCCACTACGGCACCTCTTTCTTCCTTTCATCTTTCACTCCCTCCTTTGTCCCTTCCCTTACGGCGCGGTTCAGGTGTCCAACGATATATGAGACAGATGCTGTGCCATTTCCTTTCTCCAAAAACCAATTAAAAAAAATTGTAATATTTTTTTCGTCTGGTCTGCCACTGTATGGGAGGCGCGCCGACTTCCAGAAAGCTCGGCTGTACTGTCACCACGACCCCGACATCCCCACAAGTGATAACAATGACGCGATGCTGTCACAACAGCGGCGACAGCTGTACAATCCCAACTCACAGGCAGGCCAGCAGCTGCGCCGGTCTACTCTTCACCGTTAGTTTGTTCTTCGCGGCTTTGCTGACATGTAGTACAAAAACAGTTGCTGTGAATTATATGAAATGCAGGCCGAAACGATTGGAGGAAAGGTCTTACTATGACTCAAATCTGAGCCCACTGCCCTTTCCAGAGTACAGTATTCATATATTACGGGACTAGAATTACAAGTGGTGGAGAGGCTGTTAGGAGCACTAACTCTAAAATACATTTCTGCCAGGGAGAAGTCTTGCTATACGATGCCCTAGACACCAACCTGAAGTTTTCTTCCCCTAGCTTATAATGATGATATCTAAATGTATAGCACGGTTGTAATTCAAGAGATTTATAGACAAGATCGAAAACATTTTGCAAGAAGGGCAACACTTTATTTCTGTTTAGAGACTTACGTGCAACTAGTGAGAATCTTAGGGGCCAAAGTCTTGTATTCTTCATCTGCATAGCTGTACTTTTCTGTGTTTTTAGGTGGAATTCACCACAGCGCGCATGTTTTGTTGGTAGTTACAATCTGCGGTGATCCTGCTGAGCAGTTGAAAACTTCCGCAAATTCTTCCAAATTTTTATTTGGCACGTTGATTCTAAGGAAACACAGAATAACAGGAATTAGAGAAACACAATCGCAGCTAGATAGATAGATAAAGAGGAGGAGGGAAGGGCAGGGATGTTAACCAGAAAGGGGTTCCGGTTGGCTACCCCGCAGTGGGGAAGAGGAATTAGGGGACTAAAAGACATTTAATAATTTATATGGATAGCTGACATCTTCTGAACAATGCCTCCACTGAAAATCTGGCTGACAGAGTTCTCTTGAGTACGAGAAAAGGGATCTCGAGAATAACACCGTCGAAGAGGTATTCGCTTATTTTGCACCATATTAATCTAGAGTGAAGCTTGTAAATGTTTGAACAACTCTGGTTACTTCCTGCTCCTGTTTTCATGTTCCTAAAATTGTCTTGATAACTCATTTCAGATCATTACCAAGTTACTAATTAACAAGTTACTAATTAACAAGTTACTAATAACTTAACCTTATTAGGTCTAGCAGCTTAAAAGCATTAATAGATATTAGAAAAAGGAAGCTAATATTTTGGGTTCAGCTGTCCTGCGCTAATTAGTTTCGATTACTGGCTTCGCTAGGCATAGTTGGGAAATACAAAACGCATAACATCAGCGGCTATACTGGGCAATACTTGGCATTTGTATAATACTCCATGTGTCTCGACGTCTAAATCAGGGTTGTGTCCAACACTGAATTGTTGCATTCACAAACCGACGCTGGCAACATTTATAGCATACCTGTGCCGAGGCGGGCTCACTCTGTCGTGCGCAATCACCCAACCGAGCGCCATATTAGTCATCGCATTGCAGAATTCCTGCAGTGGGTCAATTCAGATGTCTCCTGAGAAACTTCAATACGTGAAAGCAGTAATATTTTCTGGAAGCTTGTGTTAAGTAACATGAGTTTCAAGGGGTACGCACCATTGCTCTTCCAATAAGCAATAACTGCTTCCCAGTGAACCCTTCTAAGCCTAGTAGGCGAGTATCTGTATTTTGGCAGTCTTCCTCGAGCAGCTTCTTGTAAGCCTGCAAATATTTCAGTTTTAGAACTTTTATATTTTGTTCCTACATCAGGAACGTATAAGGATGAGCTATTTTGTTTCTAAAATTTCACACCAGATCCCTGGAGTTTTGTCAAGAGCCAGAATCGTGATGCCTCTGGTTTGATAGCCCTTCGAAAACATGTGGGAAATTTACTTAAGGTGTGAATACGTGTGTGATCTGCAATAAGAGTTACTTTGAAAGAAACGTTTTCATCAGCATCCAACAACCAGCTTGACTACTCACTCCTCTTGAATAGCTGCGTGACGTGCATTATATTTATGATCGTAAATTACCCTTTGCCTGGCGGTAGAATGTTCGTGTAGTTTGGATAGTTCACAGCAATACTTACAATGAATGCTGCTTGGAGCCCGACGGTGTCGGCAACGTTTTGTGCCAATGTCCGGGTGCCATTTATTGTGTACTTAAGATCCTTCTACGTAAAACACAGATACGTGAAAGTTTTTCTTGCAAAATGCAGGAAGAGATCAAGTACACTCAATGAAAATTGAAGTGAAAATATATTTATCCCACACATCCGGAACATGAAACATAGTGGCATTGTTTTCTTCTATCCAACTATGCATGGCTATTACAAAAAAAAAAACTCGGAAGGTGGTTGGATGGACGGACGGACGGACGGACGGACGGACGGACGGACGGACGGACGGACGGACGGACGGACGGATGGACGGATGGATGGATGGATAGACGGACGGACGGATGGATGGACGGATATAAGCGAGAGATTGTTCCTTGTTCCCAGAATATATACGTTCAGTGTTGATATATACTGCGAGGGTACCCTATCCAGTGAGGCTAGCCTAGCAGTGCTGTTGGAGGAACTAGCAGGCAATAAATAGCATGTCATAGGGCTTAGTGAGGGCAGGAGGACAGGTGAGGGATATACAGCAGTCTGGGGCGGGCACGTACTATGCTATCGGGCATTAGCGTACAGACGAGAACTAAGTGGGGGATTTCACATCAATCAGGATATAGATGGCAACATAGAAGAGTGCTGTACCACGAGAGGGTGGCAACTGTCGTAATTAGGCTTGATAAGAAGAGGCCCAAGCTGATGGTGGTGCAGGCCTACGGGTGAAAATCTAGCCGTGACTACCAGATCGTTCAAAGCTTCCGTGAGGAATTGTAATCGGCAGTGAACATAGTAAAATCACTTTACGTAGTACTGATCGGCGACTTCAATGCGAAGGTAGGCAAAACAAAGGCCGGAAACCAGGCGGTAGGTGACATTGGCATAAGCTCCAACAATAGAAGAGGTGATTGGTTAGTAGAGTTCGAGGAGAGAATTAACTCACGATTCATGATTACCTTCTTCCGGAAAAGAAAGAACAGGATATGGAAGAACTCCAATGATGAGAATAAAAATGATAGCCTTCATACTATGCACTCAGCGTAATATCATGCATGATTTACAGGCCCTTGAACCGGTGCGTTGTAACAACCACAAACAGGCAAGTTCTTGAATCAGCTCATACTTGAAGAACGGACGAACCTTGTAATCCGGAAGCCCATTAACTAGTTAGCGGTAAGAGGGAAAGTACAGGTATTAAGGATATCGCTGCAGGACAGATATTCGGGTTTAACTGGGGAAGATGATCTTAATTATGAAAGAATGAAAGATTATCGTTATGGAGTGCGTGGTAGGATGGTTCCGCAGGTTGCGTGCAAGCTATCTCAGGAGATCTGATTAAGAAACGCCAAAGCATAAAAGCGTCTAAGGCTACAGACAGGACAGGGCTTAAAAATGTTGTCCGAGCGCATTCTGAAGGATAGAACTGGCAGAACTGTCAATGCTTATAAGTGTAAAGTAGCCGACATAAGGAAGTTTAATACGGAGAGAATCGAGAATGCTCTAAATACCGGAGGCAGCCAAAAAGCAGTGGAGGGCAAACTAAGCATAGCTAAAAGCCAGATTCATGCGTTAAGAGAAAAAAGGGCAATGTCATCCGCAATATCAACAAGACAATTAAACTATCCGAACAGTTCTACACAAATCTTTACTGCAGCCATTGTAATATTAAAGTAATAAAGGAGGCCGTAGCGCACAGCATTAGAATATCCCGCCAGTAACGAAAGGGAAAGTAAAGAAAGAATTAGGAGCAATGCAAAGGTGGAAAGCAGCTCGTGAGGATTAGGTAAGAGCGGATCTGTTGAATGATGGAGGGGAGATTGTGCTAGAAAAACTACCCACATTGTATACAGAATCTCTTATGACCTCCATGGTACCTAAACCTTGCAAGAACGCTAAACTTATCTTAATTCATAACAAAGGTTACGTCAAGGACTTCAAAAATTAGACAGATCAGCTTGCTGTCCATTTCCTGCAAGATATTTACTAATATAATGGCCAATAAAACCAGGAATGCTTTAGACTTCGCTCCAGCAAATGATCAGGCAGCCTTTCGTAATCAGGGTGTAGATGACTCATGTGAAAATACTGCAAGACATCTATAACAACTGCACACCTAGCATTGTCCTTCATAAAGTCAGCAATTAAATTCGATTATGAATGGTGTCAGTCAGGAAGACATGATCTTGCCAATGGTAATCACCGCCTGTTTACAAGAGGTGTTCCGAGGCCTGGATCAGAACAGTTGGAGATGAGAATTAAGAGAGAATACATAAGTAATTTGTGATTCGCTGATGACATTGCCTTGCTAAGTTACTCAGGAGATTGACTGCAGAGCATTGCAATTGAGTCAGGCAGGCAGGGCAGAATGATTAGTCTCAAAACTAATGTTCAACAGTCTCGCATACAAACAGCGGTCCACAATAGCGAGTTGCTTGTAGTGGCAAGGGAATACCTCTCCTTAGGGTAAGTAGTGACCGCTGGTTAGGATCGTGAGAGAAAAATAACTAGAAGAAAATGGGGTACTCAGCTATGAACCAGAAACATGGAGGCAAACGAAAGGGTTCAGCTTATATTAAGTATAGCGCGCAAAGCTACGGAAAGAAAAATAATAGGTGTAACATTAAGAGACGGGAAGAAGGCAGAGTGGGTGAGGGAACGAACGCTGGTTTACAACGTCCTAGTAAAAATGAAGAAAAAATGTGCTTGGGAAGAGCATGTAAAGTGAAGGCAAGATAACCGCTGGAGCTTGAGGGTACCGGAGTGGATTCAAAAGGAAAGCAAGCGTAGCAGGGGGTGGCAGAAGGCTAGGTGTGCGATGAGACTAAGAATTTTGCAGGCATAGGGTGGGTGCGACTGGTAAATGACAGGGTTAATTGGAGAGACATAGAGAGGCCTTTGTCCTGCAGTGGGCGTTGTCAGGCTGATGAGGACGATGACAGGGTACGCAAAGGTTGATAGCTATCATCTGGGGAAGGTGCTGGATATGGAATCAACCTATGCCTTTTAAATTGTCGCATGAAGTACGCATATGTAGGCCATTCATATTTCCCAAATCAATAGACCGGAAATACAATTTCGCTTTCACTGTGTGCAGGTTTAGAAAAGTGCGGAAATATTCCTGCGGAAAGTTTTTCTACTGAGGTGATATTTTATTCACGTTTCTGAGCCATTCTTGAAAGCAGGGGAGTAGACTATTCACCAGTGATCTGAAGTACTGCCATACAGTCATTAGTTCTTATGCTGAAAAACACACTAGAAATCTATTCACTTACTAAAACTGCCGGGGAAGACAAAGTCACAGGCTGGCAGCCGATATATTGTACTGTCGGGGACAAAAGTACTCAGTACAGGCGATGGACAACAAATGCATGTAGCTTTGTTATCAGCTGGTGGTTGCACATCACACTAGTGGAGATGAAACTAGGCCTTCGACTCAATAACGCGCGTGCTAGCGATATCAGGTGAGCAACAGCGCACTTCCCACCTACAAGCTAATGTCATGAGTCGCGCGTCCTGGCGAATGTTGTCCTCAATAGTTCATAAGAAATGACGTGTAAACCTAAGAGGGCAAGTGTTTTCTTCCACAATTTAGATGTCGCTCTGAGGTTGCAGTGTGTGCTGTTATACGTTTGTCAGGGTTGCTGGGATATAAGGTGGGAAGAGATGACGTCAAAGAGCACTTTTATAAAGAATTTGATAATTATTTCTGTAATGGTAAGCGCTGCTCCCAAGCACAGTCTTTTAAAGTAGGTGGTATATATACTTACTACTATTTCCTCTTTTGCGCTGTATGTGACATTGCTGTATATACGCATAAGCGTGGCAGTGTGCAGGGCTGAATGCTAAATATTTCTACTACCACCAATACAAAGTGTGAGCAGCGAAGTATAATAAATAAAATCTGAACGTCTTTTGATATGTGTAAAACAGATATTTTGATCTTGAACCCCACGTCTTTAGAGAAGCATCTTCTTAAGGCAAATATGCTGAACGACGTTGCCAGAGCGACTGGGAGTCTGACTTGCGATACTTTTTTCGAGAGCGACTGGGTGTCCCTGTAATATTCTTGCGGCATATTCGAAGCTTTGCGAGGAAGCATTCACAAAAAGGGGCACGGTGCTGCCACAGGCTAATAGACATTGATCGTGATTGCCTCCTGTTACCGGCTCGATACTAAGAATATTTAGATTTAGAGTTATGTAGAACTTTTTTGCAAGGACTCTACTAATAGTTCAGCAAAAATGTTGATGTTGCTGGTGACGTTCGAGAGGATTTTTCAAATTCGGAAGCTTGCGAGGCCACAGTTGAAGCACTGAGAAAAGTGCTTTAGCAGTTGCACGAATAATAAACTTCAGAAATACACCGCCTTTAGATTTCGCTGCGTAGCGTTCATCCGTGCTACTTCTCAGCTTTTGCGCTTTTCAAATAACACTACTGATATATGAGAATTTGTGTTACATGAACTAATCCCCATAGTTTTCGAATTAACTTTTATGAACTGTTCTATTTGGCATGACTACACTCATCTCAGAAAAAACAGGGCTATCGAAAATGCACCTTACTCATGGTCCCAGTTACCGGAGAAAAATTGTCGAAAGCACCTGAATACCACGTGTTCTAGAAAGTGATATATATTTTAGTGAAAACTTTACTCCGGCATATGGTGGACGAAGCCGTTATTTTGAAAACAGCAGAAAAATTGAAATTAGCTTGCTTTAATATAACATATGTGCTTACCCTTCCTGCAGGGAAGTACGGAAAATTGTCATACTGAGTCACGAAGCATCCAGTTTTTTCGTGAAACTTCGACCGAGTAAGGTTCTCTGCAAAGCTCATATTAATCTCTGAAAAAAAAAATTCGGAGCATACTGGTTTTTTTAATTAGTCTGTGAATCGAGGTGTAAAATACTCTTGGTAGGTATATTGGATCAGCACGCTGCGACATGCATGCGGTATACAACTGTTAGGCGCCGCGGCTGCAAAGTGATTGTGGCACAAGGCTGCTGACCCGGAGAATGTGAGTTAGATCCCGGCTTCGGCGATGCAATTTCGGTTCAGGTGATATGCTAGAGATCAGAGTACTGCGTGATGTGAGTGCACGTTAAAAAACCCCAGCTGGTCGATATTTTGCGGTGCCCTCCGCTACGGTGTCTCGCAAGCCTGAACTTGGTTGGACACATCGACCCCATAAGATCATATAAACCAAATAATATCGCAAGCTTTCACGTACCGTGCTATATTGATGCGGCGTCTATAATAAACGATATTAATCACTGAAAGCGCAAAACTTAACCCAGAATTTAAAAAATATTTGCTTTATATGAGGAATGCTGCTTGCATAAAATACCTCCATAGAAAAGGATAGTAAAGAAACACGTGCAAATTCGGTGTTACATTAGAGGGCCAACAATGAGAAGCACTACTTCAAATTACAACTGGATTTTCCTTAAAAGCCTGAAGTCATCCGGAAAAAGGATTTCTTTTGTCACATTATGGTTGAGTAATATCGGCTGTTAAGAAAAATAGTGATTTTAAATTTTTTTCAAAAAAGAGCTCTCGGCTGAGTTACCTAAGCGCGAGATGCTTTTCCATGAAACTTAGTCCTAGAGTGGAAACGGTCAATACCACCTTGTTCAGTGCACTGGGTCCTATTTAGAGGTCAAAGACGACCTATGTCGTAAACGGTAAATAATGAATATCATGTCTTGAGAAGCAAAACAAATCCTTGTAATCACAACAGCAGGGAATTAGGATGCAGTGAAATTAGAATGTATTCTACGATCTGCTGTTTGTTTATAATACCCGCAAAATTTGTGGTGTTACTTTAAGTTCGGACAATATAGAAAATTTGTGGCGTTAGTAATCAGTTTCAAAACTTCTTTAGCCTAGATTTAAAATAAAAATTGTGACAATTCACGTAAACCTTGGAAGATTTTCAACTTATGGTCAACATAGGAAGTCGCACAAGCTTAATCATTTTCTGGGATTTTCTAATCTTGCTTTCTACTCCTAGCTACATGTTAGTAGGAGAGAAGTGGTTGCACATCTGCTGCGAAAGCATATGCGAAAACATTTAATTTTTGAAACACTCCATCACGACGCGTTAATTAACACTGTCTAGCTTCGGCTGATTGTTCTGCTGTAAAGATATTTCAAAACTCGAATAATAAACTTCAGAATACTTGTTACATATTCACCTTTGGCATCAAAGGCATGTGATATTTCACGACCAATAATTCCTCCAATTCCCCCAAAGTTTAGAGAGCTGCAATAGAAAAACAAGTAAAGGAAGCTGAAGTAAGTTGCAGTATTAAAACTTCATCAAAACATGATCAGTTTTCGATAATATTATGTTTCTTTATAACACTTCGACCACATTAAGTATTTTCCTGAGCAAATTGCTTTCATGTCCATAAATTAGGCAGTTTACTATATCCTGTGCGAAAGAATGCTCAAGAAAAATTAGAGTGAAAGCAGAACGCAAAACCTGGTGACGATTGAAAAGTTCTCATGTTTGAACTTGGGTGCCTCAAAAAGGCGTGTGACTTGTGTTGCGGTTACAAAAGGACGCGCATAAACTTGAGCTTATTCGCAGAAAGTACCGGCCGCTACAATCATGAATAAATATTTTTACTAATGATTAGTGTAGGTGAAGTGATCGGAATAGCTACGTAAATGATTCTATATTGTCGGATTGCACAGTTCTAGAACACAATTAAAAACAGATAATGGGAATAACAAGAACATGAAAAAGGCTGCGTGGCCTGTGCTTTCTTCTCCCGGTACCCTCGGTGGCCTGTGCTCTTTGCATCGCTTGTTAGCCCGTCTCCTTGTCCTGAAGCATATTCTACTTTATGTAACCTTGTCAGCAGGGGTACTGGCAAGAGATACCTGTACCTTTTTCTACCGCTGTGCGTGCTTCTCTGATGTCTGCCCCCTTATCTAGGAACGGAAAATGCCTACTAGTCTCCTGAGTGGGGCTTCGGCACACTACTCTCATTCAAAATATTCAACAATGCCAGAGCAGGCACTCTTGGCACAATTTATGATGTACTAGAACGTTCTTGCAGGATAGTTGGTTAATTTCAATAAGAGATAGTATCGCGCGAACGTGGCGTCATTTTTGTTTGTGTCTTCTGTCCTGTCTTATTCGCGCAGTCCTACCTACTTAGCCGTCCCTCATATCCTGAGCCGCTTTGGGACGGCAAACACCCATAAACCATAAATTAAACCTTTCATGAGTGCACTGCAGTTAGACGATGTGTTTTTAGCGGCCATGCGCTGTGCTACCCGCGACACAATGACATGCCATTGCCAGATTGCCATTGAACAAACATCCGGCAGACCACCATGTGTAGCTTTACTCGTGTTGACATAAATTCACCATGGCTGCTACGGGACACGCGGGAGTGTAGACTGTAGCGTGGAGTGCTGACAGCCTTGTCTCTTACGAGCATCAGCTATGCGTGGTGCACTTCCCAACTGCACGGGGGTGAACGCGTGGTAAGAGATCACGCTATCATCTTGAGGTGACGGGACTGTTCAGAATCAACAGTAACTTTCGCGGAACTCACTCACATGGATCTGGGTTACTGTCCCTTCTCTATGCCAGTTGTTTACATACTACTCTATGCTTTCCCCTCTCCATCACCTCACGCTCGTTGCTATTTCTTCTGGCCACGCTTCTTTTCTTCATTCCGCCTCACCTATCTCTCGGATGGGATGATCTGGTTTAATCATCGTCACATAACTCCTGGCACCAGCCTATGCTCTTCACATTTCGGTTCTTAACTTATTCTTCTCCCGCACTCTGACCCGGAGGCTTCATACTGGCACTACTGGACAGGTGTTGTGATGGCAATGCTAATGCGACCGGGATGTTTTTTCCCGCGCACAGGCACATTTTCGCGCTTTGCAACTTGTGATGCAGTACAAACCAAATGCTGATCTAGTGTGCTGTAAGATTTTATATATATATATATATATATATATATATATATATATATATATATATATATATATATATATATATATATATATATATATATATATATATATGGTTTGGTTTGTGGGGTTTAACGTCCAAAAGCGACTCAGGCTATGAGGGACGTCGTAGTGAAGGGCTCCGGAAATTTAGACTACCTGGGGTTCTTTTACGAGCAGTGACATCGCACAGCACACGGGCCTCTAGAATTTCGCCTCCGTCGAAATTCCACGTGTTTTAGAAACACTGGCTCCACGCGTTTTAGAAATACTGGCGAAAAATTGTACTCGAATATAACGCCGAATGCAACAATCAACACTATTTTCAAATTAACGGCACAGCCATGGGTACAAGGATGCCCCCCCCCCCCCCTACGCCAACATATTCATGCATAGTTTTGAATCTAAATTTTCGAAAGATTGCGCCATTAAGTCCACTATATACAAACGATACTTGCAAGATATCCTTTTAAAATGGACTGATACAGAGCAAGAACTCATACGTTTTATTGAAAAGTTCAACCTCGTCCACCCCGAAATATCTTTCACTTACATGTACTCCTACACCACAATTAACTTTCTAGATGTTGAGATTTCGGTAAACGAAGGCTGACTTACCACCGGTGTATATAGAAAACCAACGGACCATTCAACAATACCTACAAAGCTGCCATCCTCGTCACTAAAAAAAGCATCCAATACTCTCAGGCACATCGATTTAAAAGAATATGTACCGAAGACGGGGACTTCATAAAAAATTCCAAACGCATGCGAGAAGTCCTCATTAGGCAACGATACTCCCCCCGCCATTGTTGACGATGCCATTGAAAGGGCATCTAAACTCAACCGAGAGGAAATACTGGAGGTACGTCGATACAGTGAGGAACAGATCACCGGACAAATGTCGTACTTACCTTCACCAGTAACCCGCCAAACGTAAACAAAATCCTCAGAAACATTTAAACATTCTCGAACAAAGCGAGCGCCTCACCAAAATTTTCACTGCTCTCCCTCAGCAGTCTACAGACGACCGAAAAACATTCAAAACGTTCTAATACACTCAAAAACAAATAACCAGCCGGTTTTGTGGAAAAAGTAGATGCCAGGTCTGCAAACACATACAATCTTCAAGCTGTGCAGTAAGAATTTTCCATTTGAAGCCTGAAGCTGAGTTAAATGGAAAATTAATGGCAACTTTGATCATGATTTCTGAACGTAATATACCTCCTAGAATACAGTGTGTGCTGTGTGCTGTACATTGCGCAGACCGTCAACCCTCTACAAATTCGCTTTATTAACCACCGCGCCCATGTCTTATCCCTACCCAACCTCCCCTTGTCAAAACACAATAATGAGAGAAAGAGACAGAGAAAAACTTTATTGGCGCCAAAAACTGGTCGATTCAGCGGGACCCGGGTGTCTTCATGTTGAAGTTCCGAGTCTTCCAGGGGTGCTGCCCTTATTCCAAGGCCCCACTGAGTCTTGCTACCTCATACGCATGCTGGACCAGTCCTTTTTGGACAGCCAGCACGCTGCTGGTGAGCAGGCTCTCCCACTGTTCCGCATTGGGCTCTTTTAGTTTATGGAATGAATAATTGTTTTTACACTCCCATGTATTATGGTATAAAGAGGAGGTGGCTCCACACCACTTGCATGTGTCCGCGTACTGGTTCGGAAACAATTTTTGAAGTATGTGTAAGTTATGAAAGCTTCCTGTTTGCAGTCTACGCCAACCGACTGCCTCATATTTTGTTAGTAGCTGGTGTGGTGGAGAATACGCTGTCCTCTGTCGCCTGAAGTGATTTAGGATTTCCGCGTACGATGGTTCCACCGTTGTGGTGGGCTCAGGGTCACTTGATGTATCTGCTCGGTTGGTAAGCTCGCAAGCTAGATTGTCGGCCCTCTGATTCCCAGTCACCCCGGTGTGCCCCGACACCCAGAAAATTTTTTTGCTGAATTTCTTTATTCGGGGGTCCCGCCTGGAGGATGATGCGTAGCGCTCCCTTGCTGATCCTACCATTAGTGTAGTGCCTGCATGCTTCTTTGGAGTCAGTCGTTTTGTGAGCGATTTAATTCTACGGTATCCTTCAGCTACTGCTAGCGCAAGAGCAGCTTCTTCTCCCTCGGATACTCTGCAGCCGCTCTGTGATATACTGGTGACTAGGTCCCCTTGATGGTTCACCACCACCGATACTACTCTGTGTTCCTTCGTATTTCTGTTTCATCGATGCAAAGCCGCATCTGTGTATACTACATTTGTTTTTTCAGCTAAGTGGTTTTCTACATACTCTGATCTTGCAGCCCTTCTCCCTGCGTGCAGATTAGAGTCCATGTTGCGAGGGATTGGGCAAACCCTGAGTGTTTGGCGAATGCTACCAGGTATGCCCGCAACCCTATCTTCCACTTCTTCACTTAAGTAGTCCAGCCTTCGGAGGAGTGCTCGGCCGGTGTTTGACTGCTGGAGCCTGTACATTTGGGCCCCTATTTGAGCTTCCTTTAGCTAGTCAAACGTATTGTGGACTCCCAACTTGAGGAGCTTCTCGTTTGACGTATTTCTTGGTAGATTTAGGGCCGTCTTGAAATCCTTCCTGATTAAAGTGTCTGCTTGTTCTTTTTCGTGCTGTGTCATAGGAGAGTGAGTATGTTATGCGGCTGACCACCAGGCTCTTGACTAACTTGATCGTGTCACTCTCCTTCATGTCGAATCTTCTTTGTGATACTCTGGTGATCATTCTGCGGACCTTTTGCACTGATTTTTGGAGAAGGCTTAGGGTGTGGCTGCACTTCCCGCTGCTTTGGATTCACATTCCCAACACTGTGATCATGTTGCGTTCCGGGAGGACTTCCCCTTCAATTTTTATGTTTTATATTTTTTTGGATGGTCTCTTGCCCACTCGTAGAATTTCCGACTTCTCGGTGGAGCATGCCAGCTGGCCTCCCTCTCTGACGTAGTTCTCCACGCATGTGGCTGCCTGCTGCAGAAGATCTTGTTTTTGACCCGGGGAGCCCTGCCTGATCCAGATCGTTATATCATCGGCACACATAGCGTGCTGTATCCTCTCTATCTGGCTCAGCTGTCTGCCTAGCGCAATCATGGCTATGTTGAAGAGGACCGGCGAGATCACTGAGCCTTGCGGGGTGCCTTTGTTTGGTGTTTCGAAGACCATGCTGCGTAGGTCCCCCAGTCCAACCGTAGCTGTGCAGTTTGACAGGAAGGCCCTTACGTAGTCGTGTACTCTTCTTCCGCAGTTGGTGGTGGTTAGCCCTTCCATGATGGCGTCATGGCTGACTTTATCGAACGCACCCTTGATGTCCAGTGCCATGATGATGTTCTCCCCTGTTTTGGGGGCGGCTTCTGCGACTTCCTTCTTGATCTGTAAGAGGATGTCCTGCGTCGATAGATTTGTTCTGAAGCCGAACATACTGTGCGGGTACAGATCTTCATCTTCCAGGTATTGTTGTATTCTCCTTGTTATGACCCTCTCAAAAAGATTTCCTAGGCACGACGTGAGTGCGATTGGGCGCTAATTGTTTATCTCCAACTTCTTGCCTGGCTTGGGAATCATCACAACTTCTGCATGCTTCCATTCCCGTGGCAGTGTGCCTTCTGTACACTGTTTATTGAGGTACTCTGTGAGTTGCATCACCGCTTCATCGCTCAGATTGCGAATTAGCGAGTTTCTGATTTTGTCGGCTCCTGCTGCTGTGTTTCTGGTAACCGCCCTGATGGCCGCATGGACCTCTTCCTTGGTTATCGGCCTATCGAGGTGCGGGTTGTCCTCCCCTTGATATTCTCCTTGGTATCCTTGCGGCTTGTCTGTGCCATAGAACTTCTTGACCACTTCCAGGATCTCTTCATCTGACTATTTGCTGTTGTGGACCAGCCTCTGGATTGCTTTCCCAGTTTCTGCTTTGGTCTTTGTTGGATCCATGAGGGATTTGAGTATCCTCCACGTTCTGGTCGTGCTAAGGGTGCTGTAAAAAGAGCTGCTAAACTGCTCCCACCCCTGTCTGGCCAGGTGTGCCGCATACTCCTGTGCCTTCTTGGTTACCTCTGCGATCTTGAGTCGTAGCTTCCTGTTAAGCTTCTGTGTTTTCCATCTCTTTGTGAGCCCTCTCCTTGCTTCCCATAGCCTAAGCAGCCTCGGATCTACTTGCGGTGTGACATCCGTTCTGTCTATCTCTTGCGTGTTTTGTTCCTGAAACTCTTTCAGCTGCTTGCTCCATTCCTCTATTGAGGTGATTGCGCCTTGCATCTGCCCACAATCGCCTCGGAAAGCGTCCCAGTCTGTTATGTGGGCGGTTCCAATTTCTCTTTTAGTATTCTCTGCTTCAAGAGTGACCTTGATTACATAGTGGTCACTTCCCAGGTTTTCCAGCAAGTTCTCCCACTCGAACTGCCGCGCTCCTCTGACAAAAGTCAGGTCTGGGCACGTGTCTGGGCTAACGCTGCTCCCTAGTCGCGTTGGTTGGTTCTCATCTGTTAGTAGGGTGCAGTTTGCATTTTCCGCTGCTATACAGATTAGTTGTCCTTTTTTCTCTCCTTTCTGGTAGCCCCAGCTGGGGTCTCTCGCGTTGAAGTCTCCCGCGATAAGCAGACTGTTGGATTTAGCTAGTCTTCCCACCTCCATGGAAAGCTTATTGAAATTGCATCTCTTCTGTCTGGGTGGGCTATATAGGTTTACTATGAAAGTGCTTTTGGCTTTAAGTTTCTTTTTGGGAATAACCTCCGTTATAACGTGCTCAATCTCCGTGTCCTCAATTTCATCATCCGCAATGGTGAATAGGTGGTTGTTAATTAGAGTTGCCGTGCGTCCATTTTCCTTGCACTGGTATCCTTTTAAAACCGGAGTTATATTAGTTTCTTGTAAGAGAATTAAATCAATCGGTGGAGCCCTGCGTGTATATGAATTGCTGCTGTAGTCCCTGCTTGCGCCAGTAACCCAGACAGTTCCACTGCCATATATTTAGTTTGCTGTTGCCTGCCATGTCGTTGTCTTATTGTTGCTAGTTTGGTTTTCGTTAATTGGTTTTGGGGGAAAGGAAATGGCGCAGTATCTGTCTCATATATCGTTGGACACTTGAACCGCGCCGTAAGGGAAGGGATAAAGGAGGGAGTGAAAGAAGAAAGGGAGAAAGAGGTGCCGTAGTGGAGTACTCCGGAATAATTTCGACCACCTGGGAATCTTTACCGTGCACTGACATCGCAAAGCACATGGGCGCCTTAGCGTTTTTACTCCATAAAAACGCAGCCGCCGCGGTCGGGTTCGAACCCAACCGCGGCGGCTGCGCCAAAATCTTTCGTTGAGAAGCCTATCCCGGGCTTCGCTTGTAATTTTTTGAACAGTTTGGCATTTGATATAGCTACGGAAATACTGCGTTTTCCTGCTGTTGCTGCTGCATTTGCGACTGCATTTGTGATATTTGATTTTGTATGCTGCGTAGAAGGCTTTCCATGCCGTTCTCTGCTTTACCTTCCATTACGACTGGTGGGGGAGTTGGACTCCGTGGTTCGTTGGCACGCGCACCGGGGTGCCTGTTCTAAGAGCCTGCTGCTCACGGATGTATTCCCTCAGTCTTTCTTTGAGCTGCTTGCTTTCCTCTCTAAAGAGGTCTAGCTTTTTCTTAATCTTTTTGATTTCCTCTTTGTCATCATTATTGTTTTGCCCATTTTGCGGAAAAAGTGATTTGGGAGAGCCTGTTCCCCAGCTCACCTTAACGCCGCTCTTGGTCTGCTTCTGCTGTTGTTGTTTGGGTGGTGTCCCGTGTTTTTGGCCAAGGGGCGGGAAGGACTTGCCCATGGGTCCTCCGCTGCTGCCGCTGCGACCCCGGCTCCGGCTCTGGCTGCGCTGACGGAAGGCTCCCTCGTCCTGGTTGCGAGGATGACTGCCACTTCTGTCCCGCTCCGGGCTGAACCATCTCGGCCGGCGTCTCTTGCTGCGGCTACGACTCCTTCTCTGCTGCTGCGCCCCTTGTGGCGGGCGCCCTCTCAGCTCTGCTGCTGACTTGAGTGTTTGTTTCCATTCCCTTGCGCCGGTCAGGTGCTCGCCTCCACAGACCATGCACTTGACTTGACATTGATGTTCTTCCTTCACGTTGCTTGCTACGCAGCGCCTGCAGGTTTTTGCGCTCGGTATCGGGCATACATCCGAGCGATGTCCTTGCATGCCGCATACGAAGCAGCACTGCCTCGTGGGCCTGTAGGGGTAGGTTTTGTACTCTCCCGAACAAAAGAGGACCCATTTAGGAATGTTGGGTTTCTCAAAGGAGAGTAATGCATTTTCCGAATTAACTAGCATTAGTGCCGCTACAATCCTGTTGTCCTGCGTTCTCAGTCTGAGCTGCGATTGGAGTTCTTCTTCCGTCATGCCTGACGGTAATCCGTGTATGACTTCCCGTGCGATATCGTTGGGTAGGGCGATGTAGGCTTGTACTTGATACGTTGTGCCTTCATACGGAATGCTCTCGATGTTTCTTATTTTCTTCGCTGTGTTGTCGTCTGAAGTACTTGATATGATGATATGCGATCCTGGCCTGAGTCTGACCATGAAGTCTTCTGTCTTGATACTTCTATTGCTCGCTTCTACGATGGCTCATGCAGCTTGATAGGGCTTCATTCCTTGCACTTTAAGTCCGCCTCGTGGCCTGATGATGATCTTCATATCGTCCCTGGGTAGCGCGGGCAGCTTCTGCCTTGTCTGCCTCCTCGTCTCCCCCTTTTGTTTGCATTCCTTGTCGCTCTCCGGTTGCGTCACACCGTCTGCAGCTTCGTTGGCTGGTGCCATTATGCTGTTGTTGTTGGTGATTTCCAGCAGGGGTTGGGAGCTGTCTTTTCCCATCTGCTTTGCCCTCTTTGTTTCCTGGATTGGTAATATCGTCCATCCTGGTTCTGTTTCCATGGCCCGCCTGCTAACGCTCATTACGTTGTCTTGTTGCATGGTCTCTGCTTCTTTAGCTTCCATGGGTCCGCCGTCCGGTCCCGCGCCGTTGCACGTGGTCGTCGGCGCGATCTCCATTTCCTGGTAATTGCCTTGTTCCTGCATAAATCCAGGTTCCATATTGCCTGTAGTAGGGTTATTGTGTGCCCGAGTCGCCATTATCACCGATCCGAGAGCTTCCGGTCCGGCGGGGCGCCCCTGTGGGCTCCGGGGTGGTTAGGCCTAACCGTTAGGCCTAACTCCCTTCCACGTGGTCTCCACTTCTATCCTCTATAAAAGTAAAAAACTTGAGCCTGTCGGGATGAATTTGGTGTCCTCGTGGTCCTGGTGACTCGTTCTCGATTCTCCCGAAAAATTGAGTCGGCCCGCAGATGAATCGAGATGGAGTTGCGTAAATTCGCGGAGCCCATGCGACACACGTCCGCACGCCTCGCTTGCGCCCAGAAGACCCCAATAATGAGAAAAACCACCCATTTGATGCAATTAGGTTAACAGTCGTACAGAGTGGGTTCCACAACACCCGGAAAAGACAACAACGCGAGTCGTACTTTATTTACAAATATGGAACAATTCCTCACGACATTAATGAAAATCCATGTGCATTGTCCTCCTTCCGCCCCTTGCAAGGCCAGTGCTGACCTTACGAGTGCCAGCTTGACATACCTCGGTCGTTTCTCGCCAGCGGCGTCTTTTTCAAGCTCACACAAATTTCTTCATCCCCCTCCCATCCCACCCAGTTCATATACCTTGCCGAGCGGGGGGCAATTGAAGAACCCTTGCTTAAATGCTCCGGCCATTCACATTTACCCCCCCCCCCCCCACGACATTTGCCCGAACTCATGCACAGTGCACGTGCGTCTAGTTAAGCTCACTGCACCGCGGATTCGGCCTTGAGTCTCGCTGCCGAAGAGGTTCCAGACGACGGAAGTCTCCTGCCCTGTCTGCATTTTATTCTGTTTATTTGTTTACTCTTTATGGCCGTGGCACGCGAGTGCACGGATCTCTAGTTTTTATCTTTGGACGATTCAGCCACCGTCTGTTTTCTGTGCACCCTACTCGCCGCCGCTTTGTTGCCTTGAGGGGTGGCCATTAACCCCTCCCTTTCCTCTTTTTTCTTTCTTTTTTCCCCGGGCCGGCTCGCCACAGCGGCGCGGTGGGCGGCGGGGGACAGCACTATTTTTCGTTTTTCTTTTTCCCTGTTTTTTTCTCTTTGTCTTTTCGAGTAGTCTTTCTTTTGTGCCCATCTTCTTTCTAGCACCTGTTTGCTTGTTGTTTTGTTCATGTGTCGTACATGTGTGCCAATGCCAACTCCTTAAGAAGAGGAAGAAGATCGCTCTAACTGCGGTCTTGAGAAAGTACATGGTCGGCCCGAAACGTCGACGCAAAATAAATCTATGGCTAAATGAAGCGTTTCTAAACTTAGCATTTTGCCTTTATCAACCAAATACGTTTATTTTTCTGTACTATATATATATATATATATATAGAGCTCGGCGAACAGAAGTCGGCTGCTCTGATGATGACAAAGCTGTGTTGTAGTATTTGTCACTGGAAATCGAGCTTCATTTTTTTCATGACGAAAAGGCTCGCCTAATTTCACGTCGCTTCAGAATTCAAGCCACCTTCCTTTTTCGCTATGTCTTCGACTTTTCGTCGCCATTACGATAAAATATTGCGAGTTCCAGCACAGCAGTGAATCCGTGATATTGGAGGAACCCCATAATGAGCAGACATTATACATATTATTACGACAACCTAAAAGAAATCAATGTTCACTTGCCATTCTGACATCCTAAAGGCAGAATCACTATTATTTCGTTCCTTTGATTAACTCATGCCGTGCAGCTATATATGCACGGCCGCCTAAACACAGGAAACAGAAAGTACCTGAAGGTCTTCACTGGTTACTATGTGAAATGTGAACAGAAACATGACCCTCTACTGAGCTTATTTTGGGAGCACTACCAGCGCTTTTTAACGACGAGAAGGTGTCTACGTTCTGGACAGAATCATAAATGAACTTTCCAAAAGTGTACCCCTTTCACAACCACTTGAAAAACTGATGCTGTCACGATATAACTGCTTTGAGGAATTAAGAAAAATTGGTTATTAAAAACAAAAACAACCACATTTTTTTCCAATGCGGCATCAATCTAGCGCAGTGCGCAGATGAAGTCATATTACTGATAGCCACAAAGCATAGGATATAAAGTCTGTCGTGTTATTGGCGGCGACAGTGTTCGAAATCATCCTGAAATGCTGATAGCTTGTGCCTCTTATGCACTTCAGAAGTTTCTGCGTATGATGGTTTCCACCAGACACACACTGCGGTAGGCTGAAGCAGGACAGCTTCCAAACCATAGTGTGTATTGTATACCTATCTGGATTCTAAATTCGCGCTTCCATCGAAACAGTGCTGTCTATTAAAACGAGTAGCCGCCTAGTTAAGCGTAGAGCCTGTAACCAGAATTTAGTAAGGCCGTCGATACATTGTTTTCCTCTCAATAAATGAATTGGGGGTTATCCGGGCTCTATTCTGAATTTAATGAAATCGTTGTAATCATAAGAAAGAAAGCAAGGTTAGCAAAACCAAAGAACATAGAGGAATGCTTCCAGTTTTCAATATTGTTTTAATTTGTGGGCGCAATCAATGATAATTTATTTTTAGAATTGTTTTTGCCTGAAAATATTTGAGTTCAAATTATAATAAGAACAACGACACTCCACCGGTGGCCTCTGACCCCCGACTACCGATTCTTTGTTAACGAACTGATAAATCCTGCAAAGTAAAACAGTTTATCAAGGCGAACATGCGATGAGATGGAAAATTACTCCACCGAGGAAGAAAGTACCTGTACTGTGTAAAAAAAGGTGGTGCGTTGAAGGCTTTTGGAATATCCCAGGGCGAAAACACCATTATTGAAGATCACAGAAGGACCCATGACCTTTAATCTGATTTGGTGTTCCACCTGGCCAGGAGCTTCTCAGGTAAAAGTAATTGCCAAGCATGCTCCAAAAGTTCATTAATTTCATTCTCCTTCTGCGCCAGCCGATGAATGGCCAAATTCTGGTCCAAGGCACTGTTTGTACGACGAGAGGATCCCAATTCCCTCTTGCATCTGCACAAGCGATGAATAAGAGACCTAGCTGTTAGTACCAGGAATAACTCGTCGTACCTTCGGTTGATGACAATATTAGTGTTGTATCAGAGATCATCTGCGGACCGCATGGATGGAAGAATCGCACGTCAAGGACAAATAAAAAAGGTACAGCTCTGTCAGCCACTCAGAAGTATGAACAAGTACAGCTTTTTATATTGAGGACTTGACAGGTTAATTGTTTTTCTGAGCCGATAGCGAACTGAAATTCTGTTTAAAAGGGGCACTGAGGATGACTTCTTCACTCGTGGATGCAGTAGTCGCGAAACAATTACTCGACTAGCTGCGAGAAAACCAACAATAGGCAGAAATGAAACTAGTGAATGTCGTGACCTTCCGCCTCAAAATCGAGCTGGTTGCACCACGTTTACAAAAGAAACGTGGTAGACTCTGCCCAGGTGATGATTGCACTAGTCGAGCTCCAGAATAGATGAAGCCATAAATGGCCAGATATGTAGCCGCACACAAGCGCTCGACCAGGCAGAAGATTCAGGGCGTACTGGTGTGAACCAAAGCTAACCTTTTGCCTTAAAAGAATTTCCAGGCGTTGCCTAATTGAAAATGGCAGCTGTCGAATTTGCACGCTGGAAGGGCCCACTAGTACGGTTTCATGGACAAATATCTCTTTATGTTCGAATAGCAGAATGGTATAGCGTGCTCCGTTTACCTCTCTCCGCACCAGTACATATGAACAGTTCACAGAATGATAAAGAATTTCTCTAGAAAGGTGCGCCTTGACTCTCAGTTTGAAAACAGCTAAAATTGCTGCTATGCATTAAATAATTGAAACGCCCAACTAAAACGCCACCATGTAACAAGTTATCTGCAGTGTTGCTATCCCAAAAGCGAACTTTAATAAAAACGCTGCATACAATTGCTCGATACAGGCACATCGTAAATTATTAAATTACATAAATCTTGGCGCCTACTTTGTTGACACCTAAATTCATTATCAGTTTTTATAGAAGGAGCCTTGCGTCAAATAAATTTAATCTATTTTTCCGCTCTCATGCACAACTTATAAATGATTGCATATGGAAAAACGATTTACCCTCCAAAAAGGGTATTTATTTATTTCTTTATTGTACCCTCAGGGCCAAAGGCATTACAGAGGGGAGTAGGTTAATTAGGATAAACAACAATGAAATAGCATACAGTGAAAATAGGCATTACAAAATAAATTTCCACCAGAATAAAACAAATAACAACATTCAGAAAACGTAAATAGTATAGTAACAATGTATAAAATACAGTGGAAGCAGACATATCACACAATCAACTTTCTTCAGAATAAACAATATTAGCTACAGCGTCATGAAAGATTTTATTATCAGGAATGGCTCCAATATCGGAGGGAAGGCGGTTCCATTCCACAGAATGCGCTATAAAGATATATCAATATAAATACTTTGCGAAACTTACAAGGGAAGTCCAGACTGATATATAGGATTCTGAAGGAGGCCCCACGGGATCTCTGGAAATATAGGGAAAGTATGAGCTTTGTGAAGCTGAAAAACAGCCTTCTAGAGCAAAAGAGGTGGGAAAAGTAGGTGATTTAGTCAGGAGATCTTAAATTTAAAAGAAACGCTCTTATGAATTGCTATCTGTAAAGTGGTGGTCAAAATTACACCTAATGTAGAAATAGGATTGAGGATTAATGATTTGTGTTTTAGAAACAATGCACAAGATGAAGCTCCACCGGTGCACACGTTTGCCTAGGTCTCGTAACCTAAGAAATTACGTGAATTTATACTGCCTCAACCACTAGTATATTTTAAGGCTGTAGCGCTGACGCTCTAGTCGGCGCCGGCGTCGTCGTCGGTGGCGTCAGCGTCGTCGGCAGTGAGCTAAAAATCCCGATGAAAGAAACAAATTAATAGAAGTTAGCAGCAAAAAGAACTGTGCTAACTAAGCTTTCGGCTGCAATGGAAACCGCGACCTTCGGATAGCGAGACGGGAGCTGTACCAAACTTAGTGTTTTTAGAACTCGGCCATGTGTATCTGTGTGGATAAGTGCACTGAAAAAAGTGGCCAACTTGAACCATTAATAATGAGACAGTTGTTTATAAACCGGCTCACCTTTGCGATTCGTCCAGGATGTATTTTGTTTGGTGAAATAAAGACAATAAAGACAAAAACTTAGACACGAAATGTTCTAGCTGAGATACAGTGAACCGAGTGAATGCGTTCTGGTATTTGACTTCGTGATGTGACTTAGAGACATGGACTATGCTGAAAAGAGTAATTCTGTGAATGCTAATTAGCAAATTAGGCAACTGAGCAGGAGATGCAGAACGGGACCAGATGATGTTATCGCGTTCTACTTTTGAAGCTGAAGGTGAAGCTCGAGGGTTAAGAATTTTTCTTCAGAACTTGCACGAAAAATTGTAACAATTTTACACTCAAAATTGTTGGAGTAAAAGATTCGCAGAATATAAAATACAGGTAATACCCACCAACTGCATTTTCCTGAGGATCATAAAAGGCGCTAATCCTCGAAGAGCTGCCAGTGGGTGTGACCATGTCATAAAAAAAGACCACATGATTAGAACCACGAGAAATTTTCACCATAAGCGAGAGTGAAAAGCCATTCTCAGACAAATTCAGGAATGCAACAGAGTTATAGATGGCCAATATTTCCCGGCCACTTTAGATCGCTTTACTCCGGTGTATTTCATTTATCCCTAACCTCGCAGAATTCATCGATTCATCGCAATTAATGCTCTTCTTTTACGCAATAGAAGTAATTTGGTTTTGCACGTGCGTAAAAAGCCGATAAATTTATTGGTGTTGGAATGAAAATGCAAAAACGTGTGTACTGGCGCTTCTATTGAAATTATGCATTAGAAATTTCCTGCAATAGTTACAACCTTTTTGTATACCTAGTCCTGTTTTTTGTAACTAGTCCGTGTGCAAACGTATAGCGCGCAAACCTGATGGTGACAAACCAACTCTCTGCCATTACACCACTGCTTGCATATTCTATGTGCATCAACCGTGCTGATTATCCACACACTCTTTCCGTACGTACGCAACGTACCATCAGGCATCCCTGAGGTTTGGGCAGCGCACGAGCGTGGCGCAAGGCATGAAAGAAGGAGGATGGAATCGACGAGAGGCTCACCACTAAAGGCGAGGCAATTTTTAGTCGTTACTACGCGCAGAACACGAAGCCTTACTTGGGCCAGGAGCCGATTGATCAAGCTCGACGGAGAGAGTCAAAAGTGTTGATGATTCGTAAGATCATCTTGGCCTTTCTTACAGCCATCAATGCATGGAGTGCCGAGTGCACCTCAACCCTATTTCTACATATGAGACCTACATCCGTAAAAACATAAAACAAAACTACGATGAAAACTCGTAGTGGCGTTTGTAGTGACTACATGAAAAAAAGTGGTAACGATGCTTAGCTCATTATGTAAGACGAGGTTAAAATAAGCTTAAACCATTGCCATCTCTTCATTTTATAAGTACGTACGATTGTTTTGATCGTGGCCTTCTGTCGGACCGCTGACGCGGCTGGATGATTCTTTACCTCGGAATCTGTTTCAGAAATTGCGACGCTGCACTACGTTCATGCCGAAGCACAGAGGCACTCAAAACGTTTCCTATATAATCATTAATGACTGCATGCAAGCGGAAAAGGCGACCAAGGATGGCTAAAAAAACAGCCATGAAAATGCGAGACACGCAGAATTAGAATGAGCACATGCGCTGTCAGCTTCCAAGTTAGCACTCTTTCGTCTTGCCGTATTCTCCCTCCTTTCGATTATATATAGAAGTCGCGCCACGTCCTCCGCTAACTTTGTCATTAGTCCGTAGTATCGCACTCCTGGTACAGCAACAAGTGAAGTTTCTTCTGGTCAATGCCCCTTCCAGAGCTCATCCGCGCAGGCTCCGGATTTTTAAAAACCACAAGAAAAATTTCCACTTAAACTTGCCGATTTAACGTCCTTGCGTTCCTTAGAAGCAATAACAACAATTGAGAGCTAGGCCGGAAATTTACAACTGTAAAGTCGGCACAGGATGCACTCCACAGGCACGTTTTGTCAAAAGTCCTTTTTCTCTGCCACTTGACAGATGATATGGAACTTTTCTTGTAGCCCTGCGCGCCTGTGCGTCCGCTTTCATTCACTGACTGTTCACTCGGTTCGTCAGGATGGCCATTTCTTGCGACCGAGGAATCGGAGAAGATTAAGTCCGAAAGAAAAGTATTCGCCTTGGAAGGAAGCATAGAATGACACATTGACACGTGTTTCCAACCACTTCTGGGCCGTTCGTTTGTACCCGTATAAGCGCCTTAGCCATATGTTTATCTGTTTCATTGCTAGGACAGTTTAGTGAGCATTCATATCGTAATGACTCCAAAATGCAGTTTTACATTTAGCAGAAACGATGAATTTTAACGTAACGTGGCGGCAAAATGGCTGAATTGTTTTCCAATTACCACTGCTCGAACTTTTACATTTATTCTCCTTAAACATAGTGTTCGTAGCTGTTATATTTGATTGCGTGATAATTACGGCCGAATACAGACCAAATATTTTACACGGATTATCATTTAGATTGGTGTAATTTTGCTATTTAGACAATCTACACTAGATGAATTTTCTATTCTTGAAGCACGATTTATCTTTATTTGTATATCTCGGTTTAAAAACTCAGTTTCATATCCTCACAACCTATTCCTAGATGTAATCGAGAATTTTAACGAAGTGCTGGCGGACTAAACTGCTTTCAAGCAATCTATTTGCTTGCATATTCACGCGCCGTCTCCGCTTCTTAAACGCCTGACGAGTAAAAGCATCGTCTCTGTGTCTGCATCGCAATACAAATCGATATTCGTCTACAGCCGTCTAAGACCTTTAAATAATAAACATGACAGCAGCGCATGTGTAAGAGACAAATATTACCGCGACAGCGTCAAGGGCCCCGTGTCGCCGAAAAGCCGATGTCGTCGGCGTCGGTGGCTTTGGCCGTGAGCGAAAAATGGCGCAGTACATGTAACACCTCGGTGGACACCTGAACCGCGCCATGACGGAAGGGATTTTCCTTCCCTTATGGCGCGGCACGGGTGTCCAGCCATAATTGTGAGGCAGGCTTTATTTGCTTTCCTTAAAACCAATTTTCGTTTATTTTCCTTCTCTTACGGCCCGGTTCGGGTGTCCATCGAGATATGTGAGACAAGCGTGCTTTCCTTAAATTGTCCAACGGGCCACGCGTCGCGCAAAACGGGCGATGGCGTTTCGTGTACTCCTCTGCAACGCTGCAACACGCTGTCGCGTCTATCTCTTAAAGACGAAGGTTAGGCGTCCTCGAATTATTTTTTGTTAAAGTCCTGCTTTTAGAGACGGTAACGGCGGGGAGTAGGTAAGGTCATTTTAATGAACGCATCTGTAAACTAGAAGAAGAATGATTCTCGCAGGCAACTGAAGCAGCTCGCATCGAGCGGTGAATATTTTAGATCGTTCTTTCCACGCAGATCATGTCATGCTGCTCCATGTGGTCTGAAGGGAGTGACTAGTACCCTGTGAGATAAGCTATACTCATCCTCCGTTCCTTAACGCACGTATCGCTGTTCCGAGCATGCGGCTAAAACAGCACGCTCTATTAAAGCATATAAGTGATTTGGAAACAACTGTAGCGGAAAAATGCAGCACAAATTGAAAATCCTCTTTGAAAAGTATGTTTATATCTCTCTCTATACTTACAATTCTCGGTCCTCGTTCGGTTCTCGGAGCTTCTTCAAGTTACTCCTGTAGCCACGTTCTGTTATGTTGTGCAACATCTCGACAAACGTAGCGTTTATGGGTATGTGTGGAATCTAGAACGATACATATTTTTGATAAAGAACACTGGAACAAAACATATGTAAAATGTGACTTAGCACTCACATCTTTGTAGAGATCTTCCAGGACACCCAGATTCAATACATCTTCTCGATTTCCAACTCTTACTATAGTCCTGTTCAACTGCAATAAATTGAGCGTTTTCTATTATCTTCGACCACGTATTGAGAAAGGCGTTTCATTCCTGCAGTGCAATTCTTTTAGCGTTCTACTGCAGCTCCTCGTTTTATATATGTTAGATTGTGTCGCGTGCGGCTTGCGCTGACAGTTTTTGACTGCAGCGGTACCAAATGCGCAGAAGAAACTGGTTAATTGAGGGCAGCTCAATACACAAAGTGGATAGTTTGGCGCTGTGGCTTTCCGGGTAAAGAATTAGTAATATAAAGCAAGAGGACAGTCTGCTGTAACAGTTAAGTTTAGCGAAAAGTATTATGTAAGAAGCAGCGTACAATAGTGATATTTTTCTCTAAAAACCTTTCATTTAAAAGTTGTGTAGATTATGCTCTGGTTGGTTTATTCAGATGAAATAAAGTGGTTCATTTTATGTGATATCCTATTGGCCTTCTGTTTTTTTTTTAAATAAAGTGAGCTGTCTTTTGTCCTGCATTTTTGTTGGTCTTGTCTTTGATATACATCACTGATTCTCAGTGAGGGCATTTCAACTCGCTTTTACTTGAACTAAACAACTCATTAATTGAGCATTTCGAAAACGAAAACGTTCGTTATACGAAGACGTAATAGCGGTAGCTCAGTGGACATGTTAAATGCGCATTTGTTTTCATTGGCAAATTTTACGAAATAGATGTTATCTTTTTGCGATGCGCTGCCTGCATCACATAAGTTTCTGCAGTGTAACGATATGTGCAGAACAAAGACTGCTCACTTAAACTTGAGACAAAAATAATGAGATATTGCAATGATAACGTGATGTTTTACTCTAAACCTTGGTAGCCTCCTGTATTGAACTATTACATTAGGCAAGAAGGGCTCAGATCGGAAGTAAACATTCAGTTTTCTTAAACAGTTTGCTCTTCTACCAGGAAACCAAAACGCCTCTTCATCAAAAACTACTTCTATTAGTGGCCATATTTTTGCTGCAATAAATTGTAGCTAAAGGAGGTCAGTTTTTACTCCTGTTTTTCGGCCCATGGAATGCTTTTCATGCACACGGCTCAAGCAGTGTGTGATATAAGCTATACACACTATGAAATATTTACATATCTTGCCAAACACTGAAAGTGACTCCAAGAGTGAAGAGTTTGATATTCTAAAAAAAAACAAGAAAAAGCTCCAGAATATTTCTCAAGAAAACATGACTGTCATTGGTTGCCGTATTAAGAGCAATACGAGCAATTTCCTTAGCTATTAAGAGTGGCGATATTTTTACCTTGTCCAGCAAGGCTTCCTTCGTCGTATTATCAATCCATGCACTGTTTTTAAACATTTCACTAAAACCATCCTTTATTCTTCTAGCGATATCATCAACCTGAAAAAATGTTGAAAGGCATGATTCGCTGCAGTAAACAATTCTCTGTGAAGCAGTGCACAGCTTCTTTAGTTACGCGCGGATTCCTTGGCACAAATTTTTGCCCTGAGGCTCCATCTCAAAATGCTTTCTTTAATGGGTGAAGTAAAGTGTACACATCATCCTCATACGCAGCTATATACAACGGGCGTTACAGGAAACAGGAGGTTATTTTCGAAAATAGGATTTTATTGGTAAAAATATGGCTTTTGCGGCATAGTATTGCAGGCTGCGCGGACAGCAGAAAACCAGAGAATCATTTTAAAGCGCAACGTGGTTAACTATTTTACAAAATTATCTTTTTACCTATTAGAGTTAGGATCCTGTTTTAAATATTTATTTAGAGATTTGTAGCCGGTCGTTAGCAACCGTGATAACCCTCGCCGCTGTGGCTCGAGAAATTCTGGCTATTTCTTGCGAAAATACATGTGCTTTCGAAGTCGTGCAGGCAAAGCAACCCCTCCAGTGCACGTAGCTAGTCGAAATAGCCATATTTTGTCCAGCCACAGCAGCAATGGTAATAACATTTTCGAAATTCTAAAAACCAGTATGGCCGCCGCTAACGACGGGCTACAGATCTCTAATTGCAATCAGGCGCCGAAATGTAATAGTTAAAAAGTGAATTATTAGAAGTTAATTCAACATCATACTAGCAAAATGATTCAACAGTTTTCTGGTGCGCCCCATAGCTCGTAATACCATGCGGCGGAAGCCATGGTTTACCTAAAAAATCTTATTCTTGAAAATTTCTTTGTCTTCCCTGTAACACCCCGTGTGTGTGTGTGTGTGTGTGTGTGTGTGTGTGTGTGTGTGTGTGTGTGTGTGCGCACACACGACACACGACACACGACACACACACACACACACACACACACACACACACACACACACACACACACACACACACACACACGCACACGCAGACCGACACAGACTGACACAGACAGACAGACACGGACACGGACACGGAGAGAGACAGACAGACAGACGCACACGCGCGCACACGCGCGCACGCACACGCGCACACGGGCGCACGCACGCTCACAATCTTACCTGTAATTTCTTGCTAGTTTTACGTCACTACAAAGCATTACCATTTTTTATTGTGCCAAAATAATCACAAAGGTCTGACAACATAGGACACAGGGAAGAACCATTGTAAAAAAGAGCCATTTCTGAGCTTTAGAGCAGAGGGATGGCTTTCCTTATATTGTGTGCGCACGGTGAGTGCCGGAGGTGAAAAGGTGAAAATAATTTGCCCTTACTCGTGACAGCAATGCCCCGTTGTTTCCAATTGGTTTTAAATTACTTTGCGGTATCCGTGTAAACAATTCGATTGACGAGAAAAAACGGGAAAATATAGTCCGCTCCGCTAAGACTTATTTTCTCCTATAAGTTTGTATGGGTTAAGTAACGAGCTTTGGGGTCAAAAATGCTTAAACGTCCTTCGGAGCGGACTGTATTTTCGTGGTTTCACTTGTCAATGCAATGATTTCAAAGAATTCAGCAACGTATTTCAAACCAATTGGAAATCACGGGGCATTGCTGTCACGTGTAAGGGCAAATTAATTTCACTTCCGGCACTAACCTTGCGCACACAATATAAGGAAAGCCATCCTTCAGCTCTAAAGCTCAGAAGTGGCTCTTTTTTACAATGGTTCTTCCCTGTGTCCTATGTTATCTGACCTTTGTGATTATTTTGGCACATTGAAAACTGGTGGTGTTTTATAGTGACGCAAAAATAGCTAGAAATTATCCCTCCATAAGCAAAACATTAGGCAAGGGAACCGAATGCGCGAAGTAGAAATAACGCTCGCATAGCTTATGGCCGCGACTAAAGCATTCCATTTGTTCCCGCAGCATCCAATTTTTATAAACCGGAACCCGTGTGTGCTGCAATGAAATTCGAGCATAACAGTGCAATTATTGTATTACCGCTATAAGATGAAGATTTAAAATTACAGGAAAAATTTTAAAACTGTGGGCAAGATAAGATTTACACCACTTTCCTCTCGCAAATAAAGGAAAAGCAAGAAACTTGCAGAGAGCAGATTTTTACCTCTGCCTTCACTGCGGCGTTGACGCTATGTTGCTCATAAAGGTAGCTTGATATTCCGGCCAGTTTAGTTCTGATAATATCAACGCACACTGAACTCCTTTCGCCAAGTGGATATATAGAAAGGCTACGTGGAAAAGCCTTTGCAAACTTTTTGGAGGCTTGTTCACCCAATGTCGAAATGACCCGGGCGGCCGCATAGTTGAACATCGTTGTTCTGTAAGTGAAGCAACAGCATTGGATAAGATGTTGGAAACGCGAAATCGTATTCCACCACCCTGAACACTGCGACCGATGGTTGAGCCGCAGTGTTGAAATGAAGATTCGTACAGACGTGGAATTGGAGGCACAAGGGTCGCTGTTTCGAATCCCTGCCACGGGATAGGCTCTAACGTAACTAATAAGTTTATGCCGCATGAAACGCTGAATCTTATGACACCATCGGGAACATTCTTTGGCAAATGATTGTTCAAAAATTTTACACAAATATCGGGACTAAGAGGTCCGACTTTGACGCCTACCATGCAGGTTCATATATATGTATATATATGTTTAGCGATGTGCAGTCCACATTCCACAACTGTGATGTCTTCCGCTGCGACCGCGTAGGTAAACGAGGCGGTGGCGTCCTAATAGCAACGCACCGCAGCCTTAAATTCCATGTTATGCCACTTGACTCTTCCATTGAAATATTATTCATCTGTTCTAAAGCCTCAATTCCGCCGACAGTAATCTGCGCTTGCTATCGCGCTCCAGACAGTGATGCTTCGTTCATTCCTTCCTTCCACAACGCCCTTCATATGATAACTTCTGAACTTCCACACGCTTGCCTCTTTGTCCTAGGTGACTTCAACTTTCCCGAAATTAATTGGCAGAACCCGTCTGACACGACTAATTCTTGTGCGCGCGATTTCTTGAATACTTGTCACACTTTTGGTCTGTCCCAACTGGTCACCAGCCCAACAAGGCAGAACGCTCAATCATCTAACATGTTAGATCTGATACTAACGTCACATACAGAAAACTTGATATCACTCTTGAATCTGTCGGGTATCAGTGACCACTCAGTAATACACGCAAAGTTTCTCAACCACTTACCGCACCCCAAAAAATAACTAAACAATCACACTTTATGATAAAGGAGACTATGAAAGCATCAACAGAGAACTTGATGCGTTCCAAACCTGGTTTTAACCGATTTTCGTGATCGCACTACTGAAACTAATTGGGTACTGTTCAAAAACAAAATGCATGCTCTAATTTAAAACTTTATACATACCATCACCGTAACTGAACGCCATGAATCTCCTTGGTACAATTCCGTGCTAAAACGCATGAATAACAAAAAGAAAAGACTTTTCCGAAACGCCAAAAAACCAATAACCCAAACACGTGGCAAAATTATTACGAAGCAGAAAGATCCTATAACCTACAGGTATACAATACTAAACACTCGTTTTTTCCCTCTACTCTACCCGACATGATTTGTACAAATCTACGTCAATTCTGGAAGTGTATCAATCCTAACCTTATCAGAAATGTAGCACTGTGTGACGATGATAATAATCCAATTGAAGACCATGACGTTGCGGAAGTTTTGAATTTATCATTCAGCTCTGTTTTCACTCAGGAACCGGAGAACAATTTAACCGATCTTCCTTCCTTTAACTTTCCACTTATGCCGGACGTGAGCTTCGAACCTGACGGTATTGTCAAATTAATTGACTCTGAAATTAGCCTCTTCAGCTGGTGTTGACGGAATTAATACTAAAGAGTTAAAAAATTCAAAACATACCACTAGCACCATATTGTCTATATCTTTCAGCAATCCCTTTCATCAGCCATCATACCCCATGACTGGAAAGTAGGCAAGGTCATCCCAGTCCCCAAAAAAGGGCTTTCATCTTCTCGCCATAATTATCGGCCAATATCCATCACATGTAATACTTCCAAAATAATGGAACATATAATTTTCTCTCAAGTTAAAAAAATTTCTAGTGTCCGTCAACTTTTTCCACCCTAACCAGCATGGCTTTTTTAAAGGTTTATCTTGTGAAACACAATTAGCCCTCTTTATTAACGACCTTAGCTCTAGCATTGACCTTAACATTCCTGTTGACACTCTCTTCCTCGATTTTGAAAAAGCTTTTGACAAAGTTCCTCAGAAACGACAATTACTTAAACTTTCTCGTCTCAATCTTAACGAGCATGTTTTTAATTGGATATGCAGCTTTCTCATTAATCGGCAGCAGTTTGTTTTTGTTAATAAATGTTCATCTTTTTATTCCTCTGTTATATCTGGGGTACCTCAGGGCACCGTCTTGGGCCCCCTCCTTTTTCTCATTTATATTAACGATTTGCCTGCTAAAATATGTTCTAACATTCGCATATTCGCTGATGATTGCGTTATCTACCGGCCTATTACTAACAGCGATGACATTTTGCTTCTTCAGTCTGACATTAACCACGTTCTAACCTGGTGTAATACATGGCTAATGTCTTTAAATGTGAAAAAACATCTCTGCTATCATTCCACCGACGTCATTCGCAACCATCTTCAAGATATCTAATCGGGAATGCTGAAATCGCTTCAGTATTAACTTGCAAGTATTTAGGCATCCATTTTACACCTGATCTAAATTGGTCTTTTCATGTATCTCAGATTACTAACGAGGCAAATCGCGTCCTTGGTTACTTTCGGCGAACCCTGCGACTAGCACCCCCATCAGTGAAATCCCTTGCTTACTTAACACTTATCCGTCCCTATTTAGAATATGCATGCGCGATCTGGGGCCCTCATAAAAATAATCTTTCCACTACTCTCGAATCTGTACAGAATCGCTCAGCTCGTTTCATTTTCTCAGCCTATTCTTATCATGTAAGTGTAACTCATATAAAACGCCATGCTCAACTCACAACTTTAGCGAACCCCCGAAAAATTTCCAGACTGTGTCTGTTTCATAAATTCTATCATCATCCACATCTAAACTCCATTATCAGCCCCGCACATCGCATCTCCAATCGCACAAACCACGGGAAGGCAGTCTACCCTCCCCCTTCCCGCACTTCTGCGCATCTGTCATCATTTTTCGTTCATACAGCAAGGGACTGGAATGACCTGCCAAACGCCATCGTTGATCACATCGACTCATCGTCATTCAGATCGTCAATTGAAGAAATTTACTGCTGAAGTTCCACCCTCTCATGTAATACCCCTTCAATGGGGCCTTTGAGGTATTAATAAATAAATATATATGTACATATATATATATATATATATATATATATATATATATATATATATATATAATCACCAAAAATTGAAGAAACATAACATGATTCAATTCAGGACGTTTCGGCTGGAGGACCAGCCTTTTTCGAGAAAAAAGCTGGTCCTCCAGCCGAAACATCGTGAATTAAATCCTGTTATGTTTCTTCCATTTTTGGTGATTTTATATTATATTGACCAAATTAGCTGTCAGAAATCACTTTTGGTATATATATATATATATATATATATATATATATATATATATATATATATATATATATATATATATATATATATATATATATATATATATATATATATTATCTCAAGGTTCGCTTCCACGCAAAACAAATACCCACGAAAGCAGCAGATTGGACAGCCGTCGCCGTAGCTAAGTTGGTAGAGCACCGGACGCGATATTCAGCGGTCGTGGGTTCGGATCCCACCGGCGGCATGGTTGTTTTTTCTGCTGCTTTAGAAGTATTCTTCTTTAAACCAATTGATTATCACCACAATTAAAAAAAATTTGAAACATTCCCCTAAGCTCTTGGTTTCGGAGACTGTTGGCTTCTTCAATAAGTATATATATATATATATATATATATATATATATATATATATATATATATATACTCGAAAAAGGCTGGTCCTCCAGCCGAAACGTCGTGAATAAAATCCTGTTATGTTTCTTCAATTTTTGGTGATTATATATATATATATATATATATATATAGGAGACAAGGCAAATGAAGTAAGGGGCTCGTTTGACAAACATATTAGTAAAACTAATTGATTGGCACTAGATATTTAAAAAAAAAGAAACATTCGCCTATGCACCTTGGTTTCGGTGACTTTGGCTTCCTTCATGTATACATACCTCGGTGGCAGTGGTGCCACGGTAACCACCGAGATGGTTACCATGGCAACCACTGGATTACTAGTTCCATTATAAAGCATAATATTTAGACTCGAAACGCAGCTAGTAAAGCTAACGCTTTAAAGCTTCGAATGAAACGATTGCTGGAGCAAGAGAACATACTGTGAGAGGTAGCAGTAAAATATGCTGTTTCATGATACTCGATTCTTTCAGCTGTGAGTGATAATCAAAGTTAATGAAATGCTTGGAAGTTTAAGGTTCTTGAAGGTCAGTGTATTGGACAAGAATGCCGTATCCCGTTCAAATAGAGAACCGCGTGAGTGCTATCCACTCTTCAGCAAATTCTAAAATTTTTGCCAGATCACTCAACGGCCTGTTCACGTGGAGCATACTTTGTTTATCACTGATCACACACGCTCAGATTCAACGACGGGCCCGGTATGGCGATTTAATAAACGCTTCTAGCGGGTAAACAAACCAGCATGCCTTCTTCTCTCAACGTATGCTTCGTGATCTAGAAACTGAAACTCAAAAAACCTTTTACTGTCAAAACATATTGTACCATTTTTTTAAGGTTCCCCAATGCCATCCTCAGTGAAATGAGTTACTCTTTTCTGTTTTAGGAAATTCACGTTGCCGAATGAATTTTTGATGTACGCGTATTTATCTCTCGCGCTCACGTCTATTAAAGCGTTCAACCAACCAACACTATGCCCAAGCAGTTAGGGTTTACTGGAGCCCTTCAGTGGTGCTTTGGTATTAATAAGAGAAATTACAAAGAAAGAATACGGTTTTACTTACGGGTCAAAAGTTGGCAGAAATTCGTCAACCGCTTCGAAGTACTTCAAGGGGTGAAGCTCTACAACGTCATTTTTTGTCAGGTTAATGTTAACTTTCGCAAATTCCTTGTTCATTAATTCCAACAGTGGAATCTGGAAAATGAAGAGAAGCTGTAATTTACATCTTGCATGCGCACTTTGAGACTTCGTTCTAAAACCTATGAACGATTCCACTACGCGAGGTGTATCATAAGAAGCTCAAGCACAGATAACAATTCACGTGTTCAGTTTTTCATGCTTCGGTATCGAGACAAAGAAAAATGTGCCATTTTCCGGAAGTGTTTATTGTGGCCTGAGTGTATATCCACCCGACAAAGTACATTCATTGAAAAATATTTTAAAGCGCAACCATTAGCGTTGCGTCAGTTAGTTCCACGCAAAGATTTGGAGATTTGAGCCTATGAGCTACGCAACCAAAGGTCTTATTCTGGAAATTATTTCCTCAACTTTGCCTATGGACACCCCCGCTGGCTAATAAGAAAGAAATATAAAAGCTACTAATGAGTTGGTGACAAACTTCAATTCCTAATATTTTAATTAAAACACTCAGAATACTCTCATAGCCTAAATTTAAAAGTGGCGGGTGGTGAAATATGTAGAGGCGCGATTAGCTTGGCTGTTTGCTTCTTCCAAGGCTCTTTTCCAGAAGAGAACAACATGGGCCGTAGATTACATACAAATATTTTCTAGCATCCTTACGCACAGCTCTTCCAAACCCAAATTAGAGTCGTCCTGATTTCTATTCGCATTGCGCGGAATTAGTAGGGAGACGATGCTGCTATACCTTGTAAGTCTTGAGCGCTCCGTCCTAATGTGAGAGCGCGCATGCTGCCTGTGTGATGAGCGATCTATCATGTAAATCAACGCCTACATAGCACGCGTCGAAATGATGAATTCTTTCATATCTTCTCAACGACACAGCGAAAATGTTTGACTGCTTCAACCGGAAGAAGCGATTTCTTGTATTCCCGTCTGGGTACATACAACGTACTCCTTATCAATTTCTTCCTGCATTCAAATCTTTCACGTAAGAAACACTCTTGTAGTCAGCAAAGATAATGTTCATCGTTTGTGTGTAAAATATCTTTTGCCAAAACATGGACAATGCAATCTTCGGTAATTTTGAAGTAGGGTTCGAGTGCAGGATGGTGGCCTTGTCTCATGCGGAGAATCCAAGTTCAATCTTGGGCTCTCGGCCCGTTGGAGCTACGCATATTACTGGCCAGTAATGCCTCTCTTCTGATGCAGCAAACACCTTTCGCACGCCAAAGAATATTCTTTGTGTAATAAATATTCAGAACACAGAAGCTTACGTTAGAATACTTTTTTTGGAATTCGCCTATGGTGGCCCTTCCTACTTGATCCTCTTCATAGAATCTTTGTAAGTGGAGCTGCAATTTGCCATGAAACAAAATGGAACACAGAAGCAGTCAGCACAGGACAACTTTATATGAAACTGCTATCAAAGTAATGATATAAATTAGAAGATATCTGCAGGGGTAGCAGTGTTATATTTTCGTGTATTTATGTCTTTCAACAACAAACTAATCCTGTGAAGCAAGCAACTAATCGTACTGCTCTGCCAGCGCTGCTCCTAATGACATGTTTTTGCCATTTCGCTACAAAAAAACCTTGATAAAAAGGAATGTGGTACTTTGAGAACATTGAAACGCTTTTTCAACTTTGGCATCAAAGGGTTGATTTTGTAAAAGTCTTCAAATTGCTCTTTTTTGTGCTAGCCTAATCAATTCATTCACAAGCATTTTTACTGCGTTGTTAAAAAAAAGATGTCATCAAAAATTTGCATTCGGCCGTTATTGATTAGTATGGCACCAACAGAGATTCTTTTGGTCGTACATGTCTGCTCACTTACATATCTGAGGTAACGTGCGTACGCCACTACACGTTCAATGTATTCCATGAAATCTGTCTCATTGATGTCAGGCTTTATCAATAAGGCTGCTTCTTTCATAGCCTCCTTGTATTCAGCATCCGGTGCAGTAGACATCTTAGGTTGGTAAATCTGAAAGTTAAAAGCATAATATAAGCGAAATTAAAGCTAGAAAATAATGCGTAGTAGGACTAGTCCGGAAATTTAACGGCTCCACGAATGCAAGTGATTTACTTCTTTGCAAGCACTGTGATTCTGCGTTATCGCAGACAAAAAACGTGTAAAGACTGGCAAACTGCAGAATGCGTTTGTTGTGCAGCACACACAAGAAGTGCATTCCTTATATAAAACTGACGCATGTTCTTCATGAAGCCGATATAAATGCGAGCGTTAGAGTATTTAGCTGATAGTGTGGGAAGGGAACATTGGTGTCCTTTTCGCTTCGAAGCAGAGCAAAACGAATAATATTAACGGCCAACAGGAACACACGGCTGTCTCGTTCGGTCTTGTTCATTAGTTACTCCTTCATATTACTATCAAAAAAACATTCAGCCACTACACAGCCCGCAAAGAACGTCAATTACATGAAACGTTGTCTGCCTTAATACGTCAGGAGGAAATACATAAAGTGTAAGAGAGAGTGCTCTGTTTTCTTGATCATTCAATCTTTCTGATTCAACCGAAGCGATCGGTGAAGCAACATCGTCTATCTAGCTCACCTAAATAACTCTACTTTCTCTCTTTGAAAACTTATAAGTTTTCTTGCACTTGTCTTCAGTACATATTCATCTCCTTGTATGCCTTGTTCCTACACCGCACCTCTTCAAGTTTCTGTCTACAAAATCTGAGTAGTAGCTGCAGAACTGACTGATGATATTGTCATGTAAAATGCGATATTTGTTAGTACGCAAATCTTGTGGAAGATGTAATAGCCTATAAAGAAAAAGTGGTGTCGAAAAATGTTTCAGTGTGGCAAATGTCTATGGAAGATTAGCAAGGTTGAAAGCCGATCGGGAAACTACGTAGAGCCATATGCTACAATCGTCAGCACTTCCGTTTCGGGAGCGGGAAAGAAGAAAGTAAAAGGTCCTATAGACTCACTTTCTAGGCTAAGGTGTGATGGGCGGAGGAACCAAATTTATCCATAGGCAATGGCTCGGAGGAAAAAGACAGCGGCCGAGACGGACGCATGTACGCTCTACGTATACGTAGATGTGTACGTTGCACACGCGTCCGTGTAGATTTCGTTCTTCGTCCTCGATTCGTCGGGAGCACGTTGTTTTAAACTTGCCCTAGACCGACTCGCCAAGCAGTCGATTTTTGTTAATGTCGCCTTCTGGCCGAGTGAAAATATTTATTTGTTGGCTACTTAGCTACAATTTAGTGCATCTAAAAAGATCTCTAAGCAATTTGAAAACTAGATTTGACACTGTAGATTCAAAAGCGAAAGAATATTATGCATACCTGAATAACGTGAGAGGTCAAGTTTTGCGAGTCTCTCTGCACGAATAGGTCAAACAATCCTATGATTCCTGTCTTCAAAAGCATATCCGTAGCATTGGTTGTAGTGTTCTCTAGCATTGGCCAATCACCAAGTCCATATGATTTCAGTACGTTCACGAGGCCATCTGGTCGATCTTCTGTATTTTCGAAGGCTGGAGAATTTTTGTACACATCCGTCAGCAATGGCAACATATTTCTCTTTCCAAACAAGTCATCAAACGTTTGATGCACATAACAATACAAGAAGAAGTAAACATACAACTTCTGTCTTTCATGCTTGTGCTTGATTGTAAAAAGATAATCTTTTGCTGCCAGGTATTTAACGTGAGCATCGCTAAGATATATGTACAAAGCCGTTTCTGCGACAGGTGGTACGCATGAACGACTGGTAAATGCGGTGGTGTAGGGCTATCTGAGATCGCCCTTCATTTCAACGCAGGTAGTATTACTATCATGTTTGCAATATATTTAGGGGAATCATCCAAGCTGCAAGAAACTTGTAAAAAGTGGCAATCACAAATTAGAGTCCAGTGGGAAAAGCTTGTGAAAAGTGTAAAGCTTTCCTTTGTAGCTCTATACCACGCTTGATGGATGTGAACGAGAAAGAGCTTATATGTTATAACTATTATTATTATCCCTTAGCGTAAAGGCGTCGTGTCGCAGAAAATGCGGCGCCTTCGTCGGTGTCGTTGACCGTGACCGAAAAAATCTACGAAAAGTCTCAAGAGAAGTAACCTGCGAGGCAAGTGCGTCACCTAGATGACGTAACCTTGAGGCGTCGTCAGAACCTGCCAAGCGGATTGTGAGCGAATTGCGCCCCATGGTCGGTGGTATGTAGAGAGAGAAAGAGAAAGACGAACGGAAAGGCAGAAAGGTTAACTAGCTGACGCCCAGTATGCGGCACTACACGTGGGAGGAGGAATGAAGAGAGAGATACAAAGGGGAGAGAGGAAAGAGAGATCCCTATTTCACCTGTCCGTTGGCCATATCTTACAGCGTACACAGGGCACACACTTATAGTTCACAGCCTGGCACTCAGTCGTGAGTCCTTCAAGCGCTTGAAAAGGGTCTTCACAGCTGTCCTATGCGATGAACGTTTAGGCCAAGGACCGAGAATCTTGGTCTCACTAAGAGGCCGAGGATCTAAACGGCGGAGTGTTGCAGCCAGGAGGACAAGCTCACACTGAAACCGAGGGCAGCCACAGAATAGGTGCTCTTTTGTTTCGTCGCTCCCGCAGTTCTTACACGCGGGAGAGTCTGCCATTGGGATTAAATTGGAGTAGGCATTTGTGAACGCCACTCCCAGCCACAGGCGACACAACAGGCGTAGCATGGCAGCGGGAGAGGCCGGACAGAGGACTGAGTTGAAGTAAGGGGTCGAGGCTGTGCAGGTGGTATGTAAATGAATGATTGGCCAACGGAGGTTGCTCGGAGAGAGCAACATCAAGTGGTGGCAGCACTAGCCATCACAGGGCAGTGGCGTATCGCTTAATTTCTCCTCCCCTGCGCCAGCAGTGGCATAAAGGCTTCCAGGGCCCTAAGATTGCGAAGTAGAAAATGACCAATTCTGCTTATATGGACATTAACGGATTAAAAGGGCACTAAAGAGGATTTTAAGCTGGTTTTTTACGATGGGAACTCGATCTACACGCTCCGAAATTTCTTAGAAACTTGGAAGTATTGTCCTGTGCTGCCGATTTTTCTATTAAACAGACTAGCGAAAATGGCAAGAGTCAACCAGCGCGTGGAGTGCCGTTCATCAAGTCACCTGGCGGCTTCGGTTTTGCTTTTGGTTTAGCGACTAAGGCTATGAGGGACGGCATAGTGAAGGGCTCCGGAAATTTCGACCACATGGGGTTCTCTTTAACGTGCACTGACATCGCACAGCACATGGGCCTCTAGAATTTTGCCGCCATCGAAATTCGACTGCCGCCGCTGGGATCGAACCCGCGTCTTTCGTATCAGCAGCTCAGCGCCATAACCACTGAGCCACCGCGGCGGCTTTTTTGTTTTTATTTTGTTTTTAGGTTTTCGTGAATAAATAGCTTCAATCGCAAACAACTGAGCCTGAAATTAGACCCACAGAAATTAAAATACGCTTGAAAACTTCGCGTTACGAATTACTGCGCCGATGGCAGAATGGCAAGCCGCCAAGCGACATGCTGAACGGCATTCCACGCGTTGGTTGACTCCTACTTTCGGAGGTGAGTTCAAAAATAAAGGCGGTAACCGGCACGTTTAATTACGTTTAATAGAGAAATCCGCCGCACAGGACAATGATTCGAGGTTCCTGAGAATGCCTGGAGCGTGCAGATCGAGTTGCCGCGGTAAAAAAGTCTGCTCAGAATCCTCTTTAGTGCGCCTTCAATGCTAACGCCTCATACCTTAAGGCGGAGCTTAAGTGTCCCTTTTAATTTTTTATGCTTTGTCTAATGTACACTACGCCTCGAGTGTTCCTAACCTTACCTTCAGATCGAATGAAACGAAGTCTGTGTCGCCCTTCTTTTAGCAGAAATGTGGCCTTTAGCTTATCGATTTGACGTGGCGTTTATTGGTGTCCAAAGAAAAAGTCAAATTGTTGCTTTATACCTTGGTAGAAACAAAGTATTTATATTTTTCACTTACCCATGCATGCATTGAAGATGATTCCAACCTTGTCAGTGATGTTTTGGTTTGTAAAGCTAGGGACGATGCCTGTCAGGATATCTACGCAGAAATGTCACATTTCTAAACAAATTGCGCAATATGAACCATTGCTCAGTAAAACATTAACCATTTTCACACTCTTTTGCTAACACCACAATAAAAAATGTGCTTAATTAAGATATTCGTCGAAAAGAAGCTTCGCCTAGTCTGTACATGAGTGAGGCGGAATACAGAAGAAAATGCCAGACCAATGGCATCTGTAGTAAAGAAGCGCGAGATAACGCGAACCAACTGGACGGCTCAGTGACATTGCTGGCTTGGAGTGCGCCGTTGAGAGTAAGCTCTATCAATTTAGGTGGTTATTTTTGCCTTTTTTATCGCATCACTTGTCTAGAAATATTTAAATAATTACGAAGATATATAACGACAATCAACAGTCAAGTACCTTCTGCTTACTTACCGGTAAATAAATAGAAGTAACTAGAAGTAACATGGAACAAGAAGTAACAAGTGACTTTGAGTTAAAAACAAAAGCTATTTTTAACTAAAACGACATCTTCTTTATCATAATGGCGTCAGCATAACCCTGCCAATATCTAGAAATAGTCAATACTGTGATTGCAACTGTGAGAAAAGTTGCCGTCTGACTTGTGAAGATAATATTACTTGACATTAAATAGCCGTTCAAGTTGACAACTGTGCGTCACTTTGACAAGAGAGCATTTTAGGTTCAGATATGAAATTCACAGCTTTTTGCGGGTTGCTGTTTAAAATTTATTAAAACACTGGCACATCCGCTCTAAATAAAAAGGTAAGAATGTAGAGTTGCAAGCATTCTTCATATTTCGAGAAATAAATTTACTCTGCGATAGTGAAACGAGGCTGATTGTTGCTCGCTCTTAGTTCTGGAAATCGAGTATGCAACTCAGCACCTATTTCTTTGTCCAGATAACATTAGCTGACTCCACACTGCGGTGGTGTCAAAATCTGAAGGTTGCAGCTTCAACTCCGATAGAAAATGTCCTGTTTGCTCTCTTCTGTGCCATCGCTTCTTCACAGAAGAAAGTGAGTGAAACACTCACTTCTTTCCTCTTTACTAACACACTTGTCCTCCCTAAACGCATTAGTGATTTGCCGTTTCTTCAAGGCCACTAAAAAAAGCTATAAAATGAGTAACACTGAGATACTCCCATCACTCAGCTTTTCTTCTGTTTGTACTAAATTGAATGAGTTTTTAAAATCCTGAGTTATGATATATTTGACGAGAGTCTTGAAACGGTGCTTATATTCATGGTAGCCCTCGGGCGGATTCTTCAGAGGGTGAAAAAAATCTGACTAAATTTCACTATGCTTGATGAGCTTTCATTGCGTTCCCGGGCCTCAAAAGAATCGTGCTAGGTAATAACTTTTTTTGAAGATTGCGTTAATATTTCTTCCTTTGGCAATGCTCACAACGACTGCAAATGCTGCTCTCCGTGGTATGGCTACCGTTCGAAGCGCGTAGTTTATAATTAGCATAAAAATTAGGCACTATCGCTTCAGTCACACCTTTCAACATTGCGGATATTTGCTTTGCGAGTTCGCCGGTATCGAGAGACTAGCGTTATAAAGACGAGTATGCCATGTCTTGTAAGTACAGGGCTTGCGTAAGCTGCAAGGAAATGAATAATGAAATACTAGTATTGCAGCAGCCGATCAATTAGCAAGCAAGTTGGCGTAGTGGAAAACTTGGAGCCGCGGCACATAGGTGATGTGTAGCCGGAATTGGCGACTGAGCATGGGGGCACTGGCATAAAGTAACTGAAGCTGCAGGCCTGCTGGTGTGGCGGCTAGTCGGCAGCCCCTTATCCGCCGTCTGTACCACAGCTAAGTCTGATTCGGAGGTGTTTATTCTTCGAGGTCGTTTTCGGGCTGGTGCTATAGAAATGGCCAGATAAGTGGCGGTCTTGGGGGGATTACGTCAGAATGAGTGAAGGTGGAATGTTCAAGTACAGCCCAGAATCACCCATTCACTGTGTGCAAGTGTCCTTGTCAGCAGTCGACATTTACGGCTGCTATCCAAAGCTACCACTTTTTTCACTACCCAGGTTATTAGTTCACTATCCTCGACTCCAATGTTTAGGCGCGGATGTCTGAAGGAAGGCTACATCGCCTTTAACTTTAGAACAAGCAGCGCTTTCGGGTCCTCACGGTATTCCGGTTTAGTATATGATGCGCTGGGTGGGGGGTCTACTTTTAATTCAGATCTTTCCAGAAATGAATGTACCTTCTGTGATCAAATCAACATTAACATATCCCGAATAAGCGCGGCATTTATTTTTTCACATATATAAAAATTGTGCAGCGTTAAGACGAAAGTCCTGTTATGTAGCTATATATTCCCACTGTCTTAACTTTCTCTACTTTTCGTTAGTCTAAAAACCATTTCTGCACTTCTACAAAGCATTGCAATACCGTTCATTGCAGCAGATATTAGAGCGAAAGCTCTTCGTCTCTTGTACAAATCTCAAAATCATGTGGAGTGTGCTTACCTTCACAGAATGCCATCGATGAGCAACGCGCCAGAACTAGTGCTTCTAAGATGCTTTCGCAGGGTATAAAATGGAGGCATGGTAAGTCTTTTATTTCAGTTGGGACACATTAACACCACCGTGAAGAAGAGGAAGATGGGAATGAATGGTGACAAAAATAAAGACAAGGGAAACTTGATTGCCCAATAAGAATTGATGCGATGACAATTTTACAGGGGTGTAAATACACGCTTGCCAACAAATGCATCCTAATAACGAATAAAAAGAAATGGCTCACTTTGGATGCTTATCTTTACTTTGTCCGCTAGCATATCATATATGCCAAAGCTCCACTCGTATGTGCCAGCATTTTGTTGGTTCTCCCAGCCGCCGCAAACGTAGGAGTGGAAATTGTAACAAGCATCGACAGACAGGTTCATCGACTCGTTCATTAGCTTTGCTGTAAAAAGGCAAAATCGGCAGCGTGAGACAGGGTAAAACGAAGTAGAGAGTAGGACAAAGTCACTGTATAAAGAAAATTTAGAAATGGTTTTCAGGGAATGAAATGGCGCAGAAACTCTCTCATATCTCGGTGGACACCCGATCCGCGCCCTAAGGCAAGAGAGAGAGAGAGCAGGGAGCCAAAGAAGAAAGGAGAGAGAGAGAAATATATTTATTGAAGTCTCAATGAGATTAGCGGTGGGCCGTCGTCTTCATCGTCGACGTCTGGCCTCTTCGCAAGGTCGGGCCCCTATTCCAGGGCTCCGCTGAGTCTTGCTGCTTCGCATGCGTGCTGCACAAGGGCCCTTTGGGCTGTGGTTTAGCTCTGGTTAACCCTAGTTGAATTGCGAAAGCTTCGTTTCCTCGGCACGTCGTCTACGCAGCGACGCTCTCGAGAACTCAAAACGGTCTCTTCCGCAGTTGAAGAGTCCCTCCTGGACGTGGCACGCTTCTTCTAGCCGCATCTTCGTTACGACGCTTCTCGAGTATTGCGGCGCGTTCTTCTCGCATCTCTTGAGTGCGTTGTCTCTTCCTCGCTTCGTTCTGTCGTTGTTGCTTCTCTTTCGCGCTCTCCATACGACTACAACACACTGAGGCGAAGCGCATATATATATATATATATATTATATATATATATATATATATATATATATATATATATATATATATATATATATATATATATATATATATATATATATATTGTCACGTGCTGCGCATGGGCTCTGAGGAATAAAGAAGACGTGCGGCGGCTGGAAGTAGAAGAGAAAGTCAAGTATCCTGCCGCCGGCGCACCAGGCTCCTCTCGACCTGCCTTGTAAATATTATTTGTAAATAGAACCTGTAACAGTGTGGTGGAGGTGCTGGGTAGATCACCACGGACCCCTCTCGCAACCGCTGCAGCCGAAGAATCGCCGGATTGCCACCGTTGCCTGTGCAAATGCCCAAGGAAGCCGACGCACGTCCGACCGGCGCCGCAACGCCCGCTTGGCAGCACTACCGTGAGCCGCGGACGTTTTCCGGGAAGGCTGGCGAAGACGTGGATGATTGGCTCACCAATTACAAGCGGGTGAGCAAATACAACGGCTGGGATGCCACTCTTCAGCTGGCCAATGTCGTCTTCTTTCTCGATGGCACCGCGCTAACTTGGTTCGAAAACCATGAGGCATCAATAACAAGTTGGGACCGCTTCATGGAAGAGCTCCGCAGCTGCTTCGGGGATACTGTTGCCAAACGAATATGCGCTGAGCAGTCTTTGCTTCAGAGAGCGCAAGTGCCTGGAGAGACCTGCACGACTTACATAGAAGAGGTCTTGAAGCTGTGCAAAGTCGTTAATCCCAGTATGTCCGACGAAGATCGCGTTGGTCATCTCCTCAAGGGCATCGCTGAGGACGTCTACAGCTTTCTTATTAGTAAAGAAAATTTAGACTCGCCCACGGATATCATCAAGCACTGCCGCACCTTTGAAGCTCTAAAACTGCGTCGAATTACTCCCAAGTTCGGTCGCCTGCCTAACGTCACCACCGTCGCCAGCGTGGATTTCCACGAGCCTGTGAATGCGGCGACTCTCCCTGACGTCATTCGTCAAATCGTGCGTGACGAACTCTCCCGGCATCAAGATCTTGCGCGCCGCAGTGAGGTCCCGTATGGGAGCTGTTCTCTGCAGGCGGCTCCCGCCTACCGCTCCTCCCCTTGGAGTGTGTCTGCCCAGGCCCCTACCAGTGCTACTCGCATTGATTACAGCGACGCTCCCCGGATCACCCGCCCCGGCCCCAGGGCGCCAGCTCATCCGCAACGCCACCTGCGGGAGCCAGAGTACGATGGTCGTTTCGACACTGGCTACGAGGAGTGCTATCCCGAGTGCCCCCCCCCGACCCACCACTTTGTTACCGCTGTGGTATGATCGGTCACATCTCTAGATTCTGCCGTCGCCGGGGCCAGTTTTCCCGCTCCCAGCGCCAATGGTCGAACCCTCGCCTGAGTTTCAATGCGCCTGTTCATGACCGTGTCTTCAAATCGTCTCAGCGCCCATCCAGTTACGCGCCACCACGGAACGACTCCCCTGCCTCTGACCGAAGTCTGACTCCACCTCCGCACCGCTCTCGCCGCACGCCTTCCCCCCAACGTCATTCCCCGCCGTCCCCGGGAAACTAGCGTGTGCGGCCGATGGAGGTGCGGTCGCCGGATCATCGATAGTGCCTATTCCTCTGCCCATTGTTATGTTAAGGAACCGCCTTGAAGTTTTAGTGGACGGTATTTGCGTCATGGCCTTAGTGGACACTGGTGCCACGGTGTCAGTGATGAGTTCAACTTTCAAGAACCGTCTGGGTCGTAAAATAATGTTCGCTTGGGATCGTGCTGTTATATTCCGGGGTGTAGGGGGAGAATCATTGGTTCCGATTGGTATTTGTTTTGTGAATGTAGTGATCGCTGGCCACATGTTCCGAACTGAATTCACGGTGCTCCCTCGTTCTACGCATGACATCATCCTCGGTATTGACTTTTTGCACCAGTGCGGCGCTACTCTCGACTTCCGCAGTGGTGGCATATCGTTAAGTCCTGGCCTTCGGTCAGCTCTCATAGAAGACTCGCCAGTGGTTGCCCAAGTGTTTTCTGTCTCTGAAGATACCGTCGTGCCAGCAATGTCTGCCATATTCGTTCCCGTTGTGTCCTCGAGCACGATTTCTGATGCCTTCGATGCTGTGGTGGAACCTTGTTCCCTTAACTGTGCAAAGAAAAGTGTGCTAGTACCCCGCAGCGTCGTCCATGTGACCAAGGGCCATGCCACTCTTTGGACTGTCAATCATTCCAACGAACCTGCAGTATTGCCATGTGGTTTAAAACTTGCTGGCTTTGAAGAACGTTTTTCTGTACCAGTTGCCGCGATCACTGACAACGTGTCTCGTCCAACTAGACGCCGCGATCTGAGTGACTCTCAATTCCTAGCCATGGTCAACAAATCCCTACCCACTAGCGACCGCCAGGTACTAGTGGCCGTTCTTATGAAGCATGCGGACGTGTTTGACTTTGGTCGCGACCAACCACCGCCGATTCCAGCTTCCCGTACCCATCACATGATCAATACTGGATCTGCACAGCCGATTCGCCAGAAGCCATACCGCGTCTCGCCTTCCGAACGTCAGATAATCGATGAACAAGTCCGTGACATGTTGCACCGCGGCATCATTCAGGAATCTTCAAGCCCGTGGGCTGCTCCAGTGATCCTTGTCAAAAAGAAAGATGGCACTTGGCGATTTTGTGTCGACTACCGCCGGCTTAACACTGTCACAAAGAAGGATGTTTACCCGCTCCCGCGCGTTGATGATGCCATTGACTGCCTCCACTCAGCCTCCTACTTTTCCTCGGTGGATCTACGGTCCGGGTACTGGCAGATCCCGATGCACCCGCAAGACAAAGAGAAGACAGCATTCGTGACACCTGACGGGTTGTATGAATTTAATGTTATGCCTTTCGGCCTTTGCAACGCTCCTGCCACTTTCGAACGATTTATGGATACGCTTTTACGTGGCCTGAAGTGGCAAGTTTGCATGTGTTATCTGGACGATGTTGTTATTTTTGGTAGGACCTTCGCCGAACATAACAGCCGCTTAGCCATTGTCCTAGACTGCATAGAGAGAGCGGGCCTCGTGCTGAACTCGAAGAAGTGTCGCTTCGGTGAACGCCAAATTACTCTGCTTGGTCATCTCGTTGACAAGGATGGCCTCAGACCCGACCCGCAGAAGGTTGAAGCTGTAAGCAGTGTCAAAGAACCCAAATCAGTGAAAGAGCTCAGGAGTTTCCTAGGACTTTGCTCATATTTTCGGCGTTTCGTTCCCAAGTTTTCTGAATTAGCCTACCCGCTTACAAGTCTCCTGCAGAAAGACACCCCTTTCCACTGGACTCCCGAATGCGACTCCGCGTTTCGGCAGCTCAAGTTTCTCCTCACCTCGCGGCCAATATTGCGTCATTTCTTCCCGACAGCACCGACTGAACTCCACACTGACGCCAGCGGCATCGGCGTGGGTGCTGTGCTTATCCAACGCCATGAGGGCAATCAACACGTTGTCGCTTATGCAAGTCGCACCCTCAGCAAGTCGGAACGCAATTACACTGTAACAGAGCAAGAGTGTCTCGCCGTTGTTTTCGGCGTACAACGGTTTTGTTCCTACCTTTATGGACGTGCTTTTACAGTCGTCACAGACCATCACTCTCTGTGCTGGCTGGTCAATCTACGCGACCCCTGCGGTCAGTTGGCCCGCTGGGCGTTACGCCTCCAAGAGTTTAACTTCAAAGTGTCTTACAAAAGTGGCCGCCAACACGCCGACGCAGATTGCCTCTCGCGGCTGCCGCTCACGGTTACTACTTCCGATGATGAAAACTTCGATGACTATCTCGCTGCCGTTTCCCAAGAGTTTCCAGATCTTGGCACTTTCCAGATTCAACAACGCAAGGATCAGCACTTGGCGCCGCTTTTTGCCGAAGCCCGTGACCCGACATCCGCAAGCCCTTTCTGCGTTCGCGACGGTTTACTCTACAGAACGAATTACTCGCCTGGAGGTGCGCGCTTTCTCTTCGTCGTTCCGGCTACTCTGTACTCCTCTGTTCTGCAGGCAATGCACGATGACGTCACGGCTGGGCACTTGGGGTTTGCCATGACCCTTAACCGCATCAAAGAACGTTTTTACTGGCCAAAAATGCGTCACATGGTTCAGCGCTACGTGGCCACCTGCGTGCAGGGTCAGCGGTTCAAGCTTCCCACGACTTCTTCGCCTGGACGCCTGCATCCTTTGCCACCTCCAAGCACGCCATATGAACAAGTTGGACTCGATCTGCTCGGCCCGTTTCCCCGCTCATCCAACGGTAACCGCTGGATTATAGTGTGCGTTGATCACCACACCCGTTACTGTGAGACCGCCGCCCTACCTTGCGCCACCGCTGCTGAGGTCTCGCTCTTCCTTCTTCGTGCTGTCATCCTCCGGCATGGACCTCCTCGAGTTGTTATCAGTGACCGCGGTCGCCAGTTTACGGCAGACGTTGTGGAAGAGCTTCTGCGTCTTAGTTCATGCCATTTTCGCCACACGACGCCGTACCACCCCCAGACTAATGGACTGGTTGAACGTACCAATCGGACACTCACGACCATGCTGGCCATGTATGTCGATTCCCGCCATAAGAACTGGGACGACGTGCTTCCCTTCATTACATACGCCTATAACACGTCGAGGCATGAAATAACTGGTTACAGCCCATTCTTCCTTCTTTATGCCCGTCCGCCTCGAAGTTCCCTCGACAGCATCTTACCTTTCTCTCTCGACACCGAGCCTTCTATTGCCAACACTCTATGTCGCGCTGAAGAAGCCCGTCGGATTGCCCGGATACGCACCTTGGCATCACAGCATCGCTCTAAGCAGCGTTATGACCGCCGGCGCAATGATGTCTCCTACCTGCCCGGTGACGTTGTATGGTTGTGGACGCCCCTACGCAAGCGTGGCTTATCAGAAAAGCTGCTATCCCACTACACAGGCCCGTTCATCGTTGTTGCTCGCCTCAATGGCCTCAACTATGTCATCTCTCACCAATCAACGCAAGGACGCCGCTCAAGGATAACCCAGGTCGTGCATGTCGCACGGCTGAAGCCATTCCACTCTCGGGACCCCGATTGATTGACTGGCCCAGAGGGCTTCGTCTGCGAACGGGGAAATGTCACGTGCTGCGCATTGGCTCTGAGGAATAAAGAAGACGTGCGGCGGCTGGAAGTAGAAGAGAAAGTCAAGTATCCTGCCGCCGGCGCACCAGGCTCCCCTCGACCTGCCTTGTAAATATTATTTGTAAATAGAACCTGTAACAATATATATATATATATATATATATATATATATATATATATATATATATATATATATATATATATATATATATATATATATAATCAGCAGACAAGTCAAAGGAAATGAGGGGCCCGTTTGACAAATTTATGAAGGGAGCCGACAGACACCGAAACCAAGGTGCATAGGGGAACGTTAATTTTTTTTTAATGTGTTATGCTTATCAGTAGGATAATAATTCTTAGATTAATAAATTGCTTACAGAAAATTACTTATAAAGCAGCAGAAAAAACAACCCTGCCGCCGGTGGGATCCGAACCCACGACCTCCGAATATCGCGTCCGGTGCTCTTACCAACTGAGCTACGGCGACGGCTGTCCAATCTGCTGCTCTCGTGGGTATTTTTGTTTACTGGGTATAAGCGAGCCTTGAGAGTGGCGCTGGTGAACACTCTCAAGGCTCGCTTATACCCAGTAAACATAAATACCCACGAGAGCAGCAGATTGGACAGCCGTCGCCGTAGCTCAGTTGGTAAGAGCACCGGACGCGATATTCGGAGGTCGTGGGTTCGGATCCCACCGGCGGCAGGGTTGTTTTTTCTGCTGCTTTATAAGTAATTTTCTTTAAGCAATTTATTAATCTAAGAATTATTATCCTACTGATAAGCATAACACATTAAAAAAAAATTAACGTTCCCCTATGCACCTTGGTTTCGGTGTCTGTCGGCTCCCTTCATAAATATATATGGCGCTGGTGAACACTCTCAAGGCTCGCTTATACCGAGTAAACATAAATACCCACGAGAGCAGCAGATTGGACAGCCGTCGCCGTAGCTCAGTTGGTAAGAGCACCGGACGCGATATTCGGAGGTCGTGGGTTCGGATCCCACCGGCGGCAGGGTTGTTTTTCTGCTGCTTTATAAGTAATTTTCTGTAAGCAATTTATTAATCTAAGAATTATTATCCTACTGATAAGCATAACACATTAAAAAAAAAATTAACGTTCCCCTATGCACCTTGGTTTCGGTGTCTGTCGGCTCCCTTCATATATATATATATATATATATATATTATATATATATATATATATATATATATATAATACACACACCCCACGAGGCGACACCTCCCTCTACCCCAGCGGAGCACACCTGGTTGAGCGAGCGGCACGGCAGCGGCGTCGATGGCGGCGCCATCTGTTGGAGCGCGGCTGCGGCGTTGCTAAGCAACGGCGGCTGAAGGTCGTTCGTCGGCCACGGCGTACGGTATACGGCTGAAGTGCGACCACGCGGCGAGCCGAGCTGGCTGGCGTAGTGTTTGTTGCTTTCGCAACAAAAAGAGGTGCCGTAGTGGAGGGCTCCGGAATAACTTCGACCACCTGGGGATCGTTAACGTGCAAGGACATCGCATAGCACACGGGCGCCTTTTGCGTTTCGACGGAGGCTGCTGCCGCCGTGGTTCAAACTCGAGATCTGCGGCTAAGTAGCAGAGCGACTGAGCCTCTTCGGCAGGTATCTGTCAAGTTCTTATGCTAGATTTCTTGCTTAAATTAATTTAAACTTTCTAAATAAGACAGAATTGGTAAAATGATCCTTTCATTTCAATACTAAGCTGATTATTATTGCCATTCTGGTAAGAAACTTTTGCCGAAACATGGTGGCGCTGATCAAACCACTAATATCTCACCTCAAATGCAACGCCCAAAAGTACCGTCGCTAGTAAAAAATATTAGCACACGTGACCGAACACTGAAGTGTCGGAATGACAACGCGTGGCGCTGCGGTTGACGAAGAGCTGATAACGAGAGTGCCGGGCTTTTCCCATTCTGCAGTATTAGGTGGGTTCAGCGGACTGTCAGAGCCCAGCAAAATTTTTTTCCGTCTCGCCTTCTTTTTTTTTTAATACAACCTTGCTCCTGCAGGCGATTGGTGAAGAATAGGATAGTTTGTTTTTTGCTTGTTTGGCAGTTATTTCGGCGAGAACCCTCAGCCATGCTGCGGAAGGATGACTATGAAAGTAGAGGAAACAATTGCCTGAGATAGGATGGCTTATTGGATTTTGCCTAAGCGATAGACCAAGCCAAGAAAAACGGCGGTGTTTGCTCTCGCATACCGACAGCGAGCTGCCTATCCTCCTTACTTCTTTTCCTGAATTGATGGGATAGTGCTCCTGTGATTATTCTTACTACACTTTCCCGACAAAGTGACTTGTGTGAAATAGTTGTATCGGGAAAATAAACTCTTATCTGTTTGTCGAGTTTGTGTAATACTGGCTGAAAGCAGCGATATCATCTTTTGTTCCCTCGAGTTCCTTTTGACAAACCATCACAGAAATAAAAAACAGTAATAAAAAACAAGCCATCTTTGCTCCCGATAACCGAGCAAAAATATGTGCCGCATGCACAGTCACGTAGGGTTGGCACTTCGACGCTCGGGGCAGTGGCACGCTTGATAAAGCTTACTTCCTGTCGTCCCCTCCTAAGCTGCAAACATGGAAACAGCCTGATAGGCAGGTCTGCGAACCGGAGCGCCGCGTGGAGAGATATACAAATTCTGATCGCCAGTGATTTGTGCTAATATTTTTTTACTCTCCACTGTACCGTCAACATACAGAGTCCACGATAAATCTCTATTAAGGAAAGGATTAATAGATACTGCAGATGGATTAAGGTCAGGAGTATAACTAAAGCCTTCCAAACACAGCATTTAGCTACGTACAAACGAACATGAACAATCCGAGAAGAAAATCATAATTCGTGGATGGGTGCTAATAGTAGCCATACAGTTAAAACCACACATTATTCTCCTTAAACGAAAAATATGTCAAAAATAACTAGGCTTGTGTCTCTACAACTGAATTTAATTGCATCCTACCAGTTTAGAAGCAACATAGATTGCAGAAGCATAGCGGACGTGGGTCAGTTGGTCTCCCACAGTTACTTGAAAACAGCGCAGCGGACACAGGACATAGGAAGAAACAGGACATACCTTGTGACACAGCTGACACACGACACTGACACAGTCACATTGTGACGCTGCTGACAGATAGCGCCATGTTCGTCTTTTTTTTCTGTGTCTTCTGTCTGTAACCTTGTTTGTTAATTAACTATAGTAACATAGATTCTAGGCTGAAAAGGTGGCAGAGCTGTCATGCACACGCTGCAGGGTGTTGCTGACTATGATGACAGCCGTTACGCCAACGCCTCTAATATCACGGTAGCTTTGACCAAGACCAAGTAAATTTCCTGAACAACAATAATCTAAAATGATGTAACTGCGACTGGTACCAAAGTGGCTGCTATGACGAAGATACTAAAATCCAATGAATAGCATTGCCACAATATATAGAGATCGGGGAACGTGTGTCGTTTGAAACAGATCTATCTTAGAACGCACATGTAGACAAGCTATGTTCAGAATTAAGTAAGGTTGTTGGATGTTTTTGTACGCTAACTTGATACCTCTCTGTTTGAAGAAAACATTGTACAACTCTTCACTTTACTCCTGACTATTATATTGCAGCTTAGTATGGCGTAATACGAGTAAAAAAATTATACCCGGTTAACACTATTACAGAAACAAATTTTAAGAATGTTTGAAAGCCACGGAGGCAGACTTCAAAATTTATCAACTGAACCCTTCTTCTGGAAACATGAAATCTTTAAACCTAGTCACATACACTTTTACAAGCCTGCAAAATTCATAAAAAAGCTATATGATAACGTCGGTCCTATGATACCAAGTCGGTACTGCTTACGAAAAGAAACACTTAGATTACCACGCATACGTACAAACTATGGCACGCAACAAGTAAACTATCAAGTCCTCCAATTATTAAATAACATAGGAAACAGGATTCATTTCAGGCCCTGTATTTGAAAGAAGTCACTAAGAAGTTTCCTGCTGGAGAGTGCAATAAAAAAAGCTTGGAAGTTTTATGTGAAATTGCATCCTGTCTGCCGTTACTGCTTGATAGCGCAGGAGCCCCTGTCAACCTACGCCTTTAGCTCCTGCTTTAAAGCGAGTTTGTTAGCTCCGTTAAAAAGCAATGAACAAACTTCAAAAAATATATACAAACTGATGTTGATGTTAATTTAATTTCAGGCTCTTTTAAGCCGTCGTTAATATAGTATCACATTTTATAATATAGCTATAGGTATCACCTTGAGGGAGCAGCTGGGGGCATGCATATTCTCCAATTTGTGTTTTATTCTCTTGCAGATCACTGCACTGCAAGACCGATCTCGCGATAAAAATGCGCTGGTAATTTTCTTCGGCAAAAGACATAATGGATAAAAACCATGCACATAAACACGCAACTTTTAAATATGGATGATGCATGACTCAGGTTGAATAGAGGGTTATGTTCACCTAAAAATGTGATTTGAAAATGGAGTTTTTACCTCTTTCTTTGCAGACATTAGTCGAGCACACAGGATATTTCTCTGAAATTGGAAGAAAGCGCTTTTTAAGACTCCAAACTAAGAACACAGTTCTTAGCCAAATCAAAGGTTTGTCAACGACACTAAGCAAAAATGCGTTTTCATGTTTGTTGGTAAGGTAACACTACGATATCACCGCAAAAAGTGGAAAGATTTGCTTGCAACGCGGTTCAGGTGTCCCCCGATATGTGAGACAGATACTGCGCCATTTCCTTTTTCTAAAACCTTCTTTATGCGACACGGAAGAGATTTAAATTAAAGAGGTCCATTGGAAATCAGGAGACAGACTTCAGCACCCGCTTGCCGTTTCGAATCGAAAAAAAGAAAAATTTGCCGCTAGATAAGGCTTTGTTGGCTTGAAAAACGCAAATTATTGCGGCTTTCCAAGCTGCACACAAAGAGTAAATCTTTACTCATGTGCGAAATTTAATGAAGGATGCAACAAGAATTCGCACTTGTCGCCTCACAAAACTACGCTTTATGTAACCAGCACTGAATGAATCAAGAGGTCACATGTCCTTTTTAGTGATGTACTGTAGGGGACAGAAGTGCCCGGGGTGCGCAGCCGCTTGCTCCAATGCTTCGCTGCTTCACAAGATTCGCCTGCACTCGGGAACAGCTTTCTGTGGCTGTGCACGGTAAGCTATAAGAGCTCGCCGCCAGCTTAAAAGGATCTCTCCTTCGTCACCACGTGATAAGAACGCAATTGTTGAAGCCTCGCGCCTCGCGCCTCGCTCCAGTAGCTTCCACTGGATAGCCACAGAAAGCAGTGCCCACTATATAGTAGTACGAGAATGACGCGTGCATTTCGCGCGCCAAGGGGTGCTCGTCTGAAAATGTCTGCTCTTGGTGGTGGTGGTTACAACATTTTTTGGCACAAAAGAGAAATTATTATTTTGGGTTGGGGCGAGTCCTTAGAGAGTCGAGGGTGACCTCTTCAGGTCTAGTGATGAGGGCCAGCTGTGTTTTTTTTTCTTGAACTGGCGAAGAGCTTGTCCCATTCCTCCACCGAGTGATCTGGCGAGAGTGTCGTGGGAGGTTGTTTGCTAGCGGATTCCGACAATATACGTGTTTTGGGTGGCGTGCGTCCCGTCACCAAGTGCGGTCCTGCACGGTCGTAATCAACGTCAGTAGTCAAACATAATCGGTATGGGTTAAAAATGACCTTTGCTTGTATACGTCTGAGTATCGTGGCTTGCGTCCGGTCCAGGTCGAGGCTAGGGGCGGGGTACGTGCATCTATGAGTACTATTGTCTGATCTTGAGCTTGGTGCGAGGACTAGCCTACTCGATGTGTAATAAATGGGTCAGCTTATCCGCGTATGCGGCCACTCTGATGAGACGCCGGCAAGCTGCGTTTCTGAGCGAAAGTTCTACTCCAACCGTAAAAAGCTGAAGGTCACATGGATATGAAATTTGACCTTCCAACGAGGAGGAGCGGAGGCTTGGCTCTGACGTCATGCCACGTGAACCGCCATGCCTCGCAACTATCGAATCACGTGACTAGCTGCGCCTCGCCACAGCTGGGTATGCAGAGCCGACGGCACTCTCGCAACTGCCGGAAATCGGGTGACGAGCCGTTCGCTATATAAAAGCGTGTGCCGTGTACTTGCCTTCGCACAAAGCCTTGGATGAGCAGCGTGCGGAAACGGACGATCTTTTCGATATGGAAAGGCGTCGGACTGAATAACCATGCTTAACAGAGCTTCCGCTCGTCTTGGTTCAGCGGGGTTGAACTACAGCTATTTTTTTTCTCGGTTTAACCAGCAGATCGCTGCTGAGTGCCACCAGGGTGGTGGTTCTGGTATCAAGGTTAAATAATGGAATGAATTCAGTGCTCGTAGGGTTCTCTACTCTGTGGAAGTGCAAGCGCGGAGTACAAAATTCTCTGCGGCTCGCCGAAGTGGAACACACGTCGTACGCCGAAGTGATGTTACATTTAATTTAATCTTTGACCTCTGCCGTTTGAAAGCGTGGATGCCTTTCACGATACACTGCGTTCAATAATGATAAGTGCAACCGCAGCTCTTTATCCGTCTAGAAAAGTCTGCAACGCTATCTCTTTGTTGTTGGTTTGCTAGACGCTAAACTAGCAGAACACCTGTGTCACCCGACAGATTTTTTACTCTTGACGATGCGCTTCTGGACGCCCGATTGAACGAAGATGCGCAGAAGGGAAAAAAAAACTGACGCACGGATGGCTCATTCACGCAACGCGTTGCAAATTTTAACCAAAGAAGGACGTTTGTGATCAGGTTTTCAAGAAACCCTTCAACTGCTGTGAGCGCGAACCACTGGCATAGTCAGGCTGGTATGAAACCCTAACACGCAAATGCCTTCACGTTCAGCACTATATACCTTTACCGATATATACCTCGGTAAACCCGTTACGCACAAATATGAAGCAGGTATGCTGTGTACAACAGCTGAAGGTACGCAAATAATTGTTTTGTTTCGTCAGCAGGCGCTGTTTGTGTTTCATTCTGACATGACTTCACATAATTCGTGGCTGCACTTAAGGCTGTCTGGAAGTTTTTCAAAGGAATGGATATTTTGGGATCGTATGTCTTCAAAAGCAATCCTTACCGCAAAAAAAAAACTGGTTTGTGATTTCAGTGCATCCTATCAAAGATGAGAAGACAGAGAGCACAAGCTCACATGGGTCAAAGTAAATCAGATCTCTCGTCATTCTAAAGTAGTTCTGGTTCAAGTGAATGTTCTTCGTCACACCCTTCCATGTATTCCGGAGCCGCTGGGCGCACCACACGGGCGCCTCAAGGCCAAGCAACCGGCAGCTCAGGTGGCTCCCAGTTTTCCAGTAGACTTGAGTGAATGGATCGTTCAACACTTCAGAAAATCTGCATTCTATCGTCAAAGTCGATAGTTTCGGGCATGCTGAGACTTCGCTGCCCCTGTAGCCGTTTATTTCTTTGAAGCACTAGAATGCGATCCTGCTCAAGGAAGTCTGGGGCTTAAACCTTCTCAGTTGCACATGCAAGAAATCTTCAAAAGCCTACGGTCATTCGGCATTGAGTACACCGGCCGGCTCAAGTCGACTGAAAAGTCTTTGACGTCTTTTGTGCTTCGTAAGGTTTCCTTGCCTCTCCAATAGGTGCTGAAGGAAGAGGTCGAATCCTTGAAAAACAAGGGATCGGTAACCTATCGCTGAGCCTGCGCATAGTGCACTTGCTCGGTAATGGTTTCTAAACAATATGACGAATACAGGCTTTGTGTACGTCTGACTAAACTCTACAAAGATCTGAAAGAAAGGCATGTCTGCAGTAAAATGGTTTTTACGTTGTATTGGGGATGCCGATGGTTTCTCAAAGCCTGACACCACAGCTGGATTTGATGAGATCCGTCTTTCAGAACACTGTCACGAATACACTACGTTCATCACTTCATTTGATCGCTACTGTTGCAGTCGTCAACCATTTGGAGCCACATCGCTTCAGAATTATTTACCAGCAACGACTAGATAATTCGAATCGCTATGTAATGTTGTCAAGAATACTGATCTCGTTTTTGTTTTTGCGAAAGATAACGAATAACAAGACACGAAGTTTACTGCAATCGAAAAGACGTCTGGGCTAGTTGGTACGGTGACATAATGAATAAACAGCGCTAAAGACGCGGACGAAGAGCAAACAGGAGGAGCGCTGACTCGTAACTAACGTTTATTGAGGAAAACACAAAATGTATCCATTCCAAGCAGCACCAAAACCAAAAAATTATCAAAAACGAAAATATCATGTCATGACAACCCCCTACATATGCCATGTTCAGGAAATCTAACCTCATTATCTCTTAAAAGAATGGAAGGGTCACTGACACATTCTTCCCCTAATCGCATATGTCTGGCGTCAATGATTTCCCTGTTGATCTTCGCCGGATGGGCATCTAAAATAACTGTGTGTGAAAGAAAACAATGGCAGCCTTTAGACAGTTTACAATGCGTAACCAGATCTGACCCCCTACCAATCTCTGGTGATCTCTAGTGTTCCCGTAACCGAACAATCTTACACCTGCCAGTTTGACCCACATACACTTTGTCACAAGATAACGAAATCCTGTATACCACACCAAATTTACAAGAAAAATTTATCACGTCCGTTGGCATAATCGAACAGGACGAGACACTCATGCTGGGCAGCACTGTAGCCTAGCAGTCAGGTTGCGGATGTGTGATTCCTGCCATCACCTTTTCTTGATATACCATTCTATTATGTTATGAACAAATATTCCTGAACATATGTGGTGAAATAATTCAAAATTATTCTTGTATTTTGAAGCTCCTGTCTCGAGAACCGTCCCAGGGAATTTTAAAGTAACCTTGGAATGCCGTTCCACCGTGCAGCGACAGCCCATGTAGCTTCGTGTCTCGGTGCTAAAGCTTCCCATTTCCGCGCCGTTCCTAGTGAGCTCCTGGGGCTTGCCTTTGGGAACTGATCTCTTCAATTATGAGATCAGCTCCAAAGCTTTACCCCTTCACCTAATACTGCCCTCCTTGATGAACCATTCACTATGGAAGAACTTTTTGCCGCTCTGGCAGCTACCAATCAAAAATCGTGCCCAGGACCGGCCAGTGTGAGCCCTTTCTCACCGGGGAAGTAAGGCCAAGGTTCAGCTTCTCGCAGTTTATAATACCTCCTGGGAGACCGGCAGCCTTGAAGCGTGTTGGAAGCGTGCGCGTGTGATACCTATCCTCAAGCCTGGAAAACCATCAATTGACTTAAACGCTTACCGCCCCATTGCGCTTCTAAGCTGTGTCAAAAAACTGATGGAGAAAATGGTACACTCCCGCCTTGCCTGGGATCTGACGAACGGAAGAATTTACCCTTCGGCCATGTCTGTTACCCGAAAAAAACGCAATAGCATTGACAACGTTATTGCTCTCACAAATTCTGTCAAACGCAGCAAAACAGAGCGACCTCTAATGATTGTTGTGTTTTTTGACGTGAACGGAGCCTTTGACAACGTCCAACATAGAGCAATTTACTAAGCCTTACAATCAATTAGCATTGGTGGACGGATGTATAACTGGCTCTGCGATTATCTCCACGAAAAATCGATTTTCATGTAAACAAGTGACGGTGACACAGCTCTGCATCAAGTATCTTGCGGAGTGCCTCGGGGGCGGGGGGGGGGGGGGGGAATTTAAATCCCACTCTTTTGAATATCTCCCTTGTTGGCTTGGAAAAATGCTTGCCTCATACAGTTGAAATCTCTCTTTACGCCGAAGACATCAGTGTAAGGTGGTTCGGACGCAAAAGGCGCATTGTGCATGCCCGATTACAAAGGACAATAGGCTGCATCAAATCGTTTTTAAGTAAGCGTGACCTCGTCATGTCGCCAGATAAAAGCTCAGCAATGGCACTTTCGAGGCGCGATCTTTCACGCTATGTGCTGAAAGTTGCTGGCATTCCAATACCATGCGTTACAAGCCAGAAATTGTTAAGGCTGACATTTCAGAAGTCACTGTCATGGTCCGAACACGTACAACAGCTTAAAATCAAGTACTGCTCTTACGCCTCTATTTTTCGTATGCTCTCTAACACCTGAAAAGGCTGCTCTGCACCTTCTTTACTACGGCTGTATGGTGCCCTGTGTGAAGGCCTCCTACGCTTCAGTCTACACGCTCTTCAGGGTATCTCACAAACAAATATCAAACTCCTTGAAGCTATGCAAGCAAAGGCCTTGAGAATCTGCCTCGGCCTTCCCAAGAACACCTCCACAGTGGGTGCTCTAGCAAGGAGCAGACGTTTATCTGCATCAGATCTATTATTTAGAAAGTAGTCCCTGATAAAGGCTAATCAATTATACTGTTATAGGCTCTTGCAGCATGTTCAGAACCAGAAACTTTACAGAGCAGCAAACCCCGCTGGAGAGTACTGCTTTCGCACACATAGCAGAAAAATCCCTAAAGTCAAAACAAACTACGGTAGGCAACACGTACAGTTCCAAATACCGTCTCTACTAAATCGCAGTAAAAAACTACTTGATTTCAGGAAGCCAATTCCAAAAAAGTTCCTTAAGAAAGTAATACTGCAAGAAAACATTTAATTCATTTGATTTATTTCTCTTATTTTTTGCTAGTATTTGTGGCCTTTCAGTGTAGCTTGTTTTATCCCTTTTGTCCCCTGAAAAGAGAATCTATTGTATGTTTTTGATGCCTGTCTGCTGACTGCATACGGAGCAGAGGCCTTTGTCAGGCTTCTTGCCTTTTGCCTTTGCTGCGGTTTCTGTAAATCAGAATGAAACAAATAAACAGCAAAATAGTACTGCTAACCGAGGAGTTGCTTCGCACCCAGATGCGGTTCGTGACTCGTGTCCCTCAACAACCACTCGCAGCGCACGGCATAGATGAAGTTTCTGACCTTCTTCCACTACACTACCAGCGCTCTGTCAAGGCCTCCTCCTCACTCTGTAGGTACACAGCATGTCAAATCAAGACAACAGTTACTGGCATCAAAAGAAAAACAAACACCCCCAGTTCTGCACTTAAAAATTTTTTCTCTTGAACACATTTATGGATGGTACAATGCGTGCAGTCACATCTACACTGATGGCTCTGTTACGTCCGTCTCATCAGCGATCTGCATATGGGTTCCGTCAACGCGCACCACGATTTCGGCGTTACTCAGTCACCACACCGCGACTACTGCTACCAAGCTGGCTGCTCTGCGAGCAGCTTTTACTTGCATCCTCCAACAACCGCCGACAGCGTGGGTTGTTTTCAGTGACTCTTGGGTTGCATTACAATCTATAAAGTCATCAGGAAGCCTTTAGGAGCCGATCGTCGATGACTTCAACAGATTACACTCCGAGGCCTGTGAGCTTACCACCGTGTCGTGTTGCGGTAGTTACCCGCTTACTGTGGCCTTGAAGGCAACGATCACGCTGACGGTGCAGCGAAGTTGGTGCACGGCGACACCACCTTGCTCCTACCTATACCATTTTCTCGCAGTGATAGCGCGAGGCTTCTAACTACAAAATCCTGGCAGACGTAATGCTCTTTGTGGAGTGATCCGCAGAATCAGTATAGACCCCCTCTTCATATCGACCCCACTTGTGACTTCCGCATGCCACGCAATATAGCCAGACGTGATCAAAATTGCCTCCACCGAATTCGCCTGGACGTTGCCTACACTAAATCCTATTTACATAAGATTGACGCATGGCGGAGGATCTGCCACATTGATCTCAAGCTGCCAACTCTTCAACAACTACCACAAGGCACTTTTATGTGCTTTAGGACTCCGCCAGGATAGCCCCGTGCACCTGGAGCATGCTCTTGGACCCTGGAGGGACGCGGCTTCGGGCGTGCGCGAGACAAAAGCGTTTTTAGTGTTTTTAGGAGACACGGGTTTGGTGGACATTCTTTGACAATTATGTGTGTGTGTGTGTGTGTGTGTGTTGTGAGTGCGTGAGTGTGCTTGATTTCACCATTCTCCCTTTACTCTCCTCTTTCTTTTTTCTTTTCACCATCCTCTTATCTATTCTTCCCTTCTTTCACTCTCACCTGGTGTAGCATGCCAGGCCGACAACCATGCAGACCTCTCCTGCTTCATTAAAGTTTTCCTCATTCTCCTCCTCCTGCAGTAAACTGTCACTGAGCCGTCAGACGACACTCCAACACTGTTAAGAGCAGTAGTGCCTCGGCTAAGTGGCTTGCGGGCTCGATTTTTTCAAAAATTTCATCCGGTTACGTGCAAGTATGTTCCGAAAGTAAGCTTATTGAAATTTCCGTTTAGCGTGTTGCCAATCAGCAGGTTGATATTTAGAGCGTGAACTGTTCTTAGCTGTTTCTATGTTTTGCACCATCGTCGCTGTTGATGTCGGTGGTGGTGTCGACGTCGCCCTCCGCTGCGTTCACTGCACGGAGATGAAGACGTAGTGGTAGCCCCACAGCCCCACTTGTTCGTTACTACTGATAGCCCGCGCACAGGTCTCCTGCTTCACCTGTGTGCTCCCTTTGGTGGTTCCTGCCCGATCTGGCTCAGCTGATGCATGCGCCTGTGATGTTTTTACCTTCAATGAATCGACTCCTTAAATGGAATATTGCTTTCGTTGAATTAGCTCACATTTCATTGTTCACATGCAGAGCCGTGGGTATTGACGACATCCGCAACACAAACCTTATATCTCGCCAGGATGGTGCGCGCCAGTAACCGCATGCCGTGGCGGTTACTGGTGGTGGCGGTGGCTCGCTTCATGATGTTGGCCGCGCGGTAGGACGCTGCTTACATTATACGAAAGGGTGCCACACTGCTCTAAAAGGGCATAGTTCTCAATACTACTCGTGTTGCAGTACATGAGCTCGAGTAACAGAGAAAAGCCTAGTCGTCTGGGCCAGAATTATATAAAAATCTTTGGCTCGCACATCGCAGTTATCGCTCACGTATTCACGTTACGCACTCGCTGCCACTTCATGTGCACAGTCAGTGCCGTTCTTTTTAACGCTAAGGAAGACAGGTCGCATTTGGTTTCCTTTTCATCCAAGAGCCCTGGACCCATATCATCTAGTGGGCATCGCGAAAGGTGCTTTTGGGAAAACATTACTTGCTCTGTTCGTTCTTTGAGTGCTAAACAGAAAACGGAAGTTTCTTTTTTTACTGAAATGAAGCTTAAACAATCGTTGATGACTTTGTGACTGCTCATTTCAGGACGGTAAACACTGAAGTTACGTTGCCGTGGTTAATAAGTTAGTATTGGCTATAAATGTTAGCATGATCTCCGGTGATACATCCAAGATATGTTACTAACCCAGAAAGGTCGAAACCGAGGCAAGCATTCATAACGTCTTGAGATTCGTGTTGGTTAAAAAAATGTGACGCGGGATCTTTCAATTACTCCCTGGCTAGTTCAGATTTGCGAAAAGGCAGGTGAGTAGATGGAGGTGATTAGGTTTAGGTTAGTTCATATGCTTTGCAGTTTACCACAAAATATGGGCGTGTTATCACGAGGTTGACAGAAAACCAAAATTACTGCAGATTGTGGCGTGTCACCACAAATTTTCAATGTTATTGAACGACTGATCAGGCGGGAATATGGAAGCATTCTACCTAATCGACACCACTTCTTTAGTTCTTTTCAAAGTAAAAGTGATGGGACGCACAGCGATTGAGTGCCTCTCCCATTATCAGTCAGTCAAGCTTCTCTCAGCAAAAGCGCCCGTTTGAAGATACGATTTTTGACGCAAGTTAGCAGTGCTAATAAATTCTGTGTATATTAGCTTCGAGAACTGAGAGGGGACAATTTTAAGATCTAGTGCCCATCGTCAAAAAGTCTTCGGTGTTGTGGAAACACACGTGTATTAACGTGATCATAAGGTAATAAGCCAACTTGGGGACAAGGTAAAAGTAAGTGCTCAGTTGAAAAAAAAGAACACGAAAAGATAACGCCGTTCGTACAGCGTGCAATAGAACTCACTGAAGTGTTAAAAAAAGTCACTCAATTTTGCAGTACAATGACTGCGCGCCGCATTTTCAGAATAATGCGTTCGATGTTTGCGGGGAAATTGACGTTCAGAAAACAGCCTAGCTTTGACACCGAATGTAGACAGGCACACGCGCCGCCAGCACTCCGTCGTCTGCAACCTTCCACTAGAGAAGGAAGGTGCGGCACGTGTCCGCCACATCTCACTCAGGACCTGCAAAGCTGTCTATCTCACACTTTTTTCTATGCAAGTATCAGCACTCACACGATACAGCTCTCTCCTTTTAGAATATTTCACTCTTTTGTGGGGTATTGGAGGATATCGCGCGCGGCGTTCATATTTCTAAAGGCATTCCATGCGTTCGCTCTAAAATGTTTTTCAAATGCCTCCGTCGCTACATCACTCAACATTCCACAAAACGTTAAAAACAGAGTCCCATGTTTCAGATCATTTACCGTGTTCAGAAATGCAGGTCCGGCAATGTTTCTACAAAGAAGATATTTCAATCGAAATTTTACGCCTCTGAAAAAACCTTCCCATACTCTTCTTTGTGTTGAATACATGTTTGAGCAAAGTTACAGTAACTCAGGAAGATCGCGCCATTTGTGCCTAATAAAGGGAAAGACCAGCCAAAACGTTTGCATCAATAAGTACAAAACTCATTTTTTTTAGTTCCGTGAAGTCTTAGAAGCAGTGCACTCTTTCATTTGTTGCGTGGCGCTTTTCCTCTAGTTTTTTACGCTCATCTCTCACAACTGAGTCCAACAAGTCCTTTTTAGCACGTACCTTTTTGGTCATTCTGTATTGATTCTGAAGCTGCCAGACACATTGAGGCCACGAGGCCAGTTATTACGGAATTCAAGATTTGTCTCATGGTCAGAAACTGTAGCGGTGCACCATTTCTGAAAAAAAAACAGCGAGAAATGACAGGTTACAATTTTCTTAGCAAAGCAGAACGCAGTGCAAGCGTAATTCTGTATGCACGACATATAGAGATTGATATTGAACACACTATTTGGAAATAAATGGGTAGCTTCTGGACGCTTGGGGAATCGGTGGTATTTCGTCCCCTACAGTTTAGCGTTTTCTTTTCATGTTTATGGTTTCAGCATTTAGCTGTTGATTTTTGCTGCTGTTGCCTGTTTCAGGAACTAAAACACGTGGGCACCGCTACAAAAGTATTATGCAATAGCCTGCAAATAATATAAAATACAGTGTTGGCACATACAGAAGAATTACAGAGTCCACTTAAGACCACTTGCTTTGATCGCTGCAGCAAATGTTTTTTTAATTACATCTTATTTTTAGCTTTTCCTCTTCCATTTGTATTCACATACTTCCCCGGTAGCGTGTACTTAGAAGGAAGTGCATATACTAGGTTCACCTTTGTTTGCAAGTAAGCAAGGAAGTTTTGTGGCCTATGGGTTGAGCACTCGTCACGTCATCGTAAATCCGTAGGTTCAATTCCAGGTTCCTAAGTTGCAATATTCTTTCATAGCAGGATTACGCCATCCGGTATTTTTGGGGCCACTGCTGCTGGCCGAGACCAACGCCGGATTTCATTGCGGTGACGAATTCAATGCCGATGTCGATGACACTTCTGAAAGCCAATCGCATTCTCGAACAGTAAGATTGACCTTGCGCACGGTGGAGCGTGCGAGCTGATTCGAGATGAGAGACGTGACATAATTCCTATAGACGTAAAATGAAGAAGTAGAGGTCCTTCGGATCCACCAGCAGGAGTAGCTCTTTTTTGACTAGACACTGTCGCCTACTCAAAGAAGGCCTGTCGCCCTTCATGTTACTGATACAGCGAAGGGGTTATATGTTGGGATGTTATTGCTGTTCTATTTTAAAAATGGGATCATTGGAAAGCTCATGAGCGAGGGCTGAAATATTATATTTCAGATTGTCATAGTTGCGCTCGGTTGTATTATGAGGCATCCTGTAAAGATAGTCTGCGCCGGCGTGCCGTCGCCTGCACTTGTATACGACAGCGAAGTCATTGCTGTTTCGACGGACGGCTCAGTGAGTGAGGCGACGTCATGGATCTTGAACGTAGGCTGACCAGTAGAAGGCCAAAATTAATTTTAAGAGCGGTAGCTCTTACTACTCGCATTCGAAAGTTTCTTGTCCGTTCGAGATTTCAAGATGGCGGCCAGGCATGTGATCAAATTGCTGCAGCATCGTGCAAAATCTGACCCCCCATCACGTAACGGCTCGCGCAGTCGCCCGGTCGACACGGCGGCCGCTTTCTTCCCAATGCTGGCGTTTCGCTATATATGTACCGTACCGTCTAAGCGGGTGCCGAAACCGGTGCCATTTGGGGTCGCCATTGGTGACAAAATTGTGGCCCACCCGTTTGGCGCAGAGGATTCGGAACGTTGCAAACATCGACACGGTTCGGCGCACAACGTTGTTAGTCGAGTTGATGCATGTTGAGTGTGAGGGATTCGTACCGACGACCTTTGGTCCTCGAAACCGTAAGGGGGGGGGCGGCATTTGGAGGGCCGTAGCGGGCAAACCATTGGTCGCAGAGGAATGCGGGTGGTAACGAACGAATCACAGTTTTGTGACGCACACGTTGGTGTTGCTCTTCGTTTATTTCGCATTCGCGAATCATTCTTTTAATTTTTCTTGGGTAAATATTCACTTGTGTTCTTGCTTCTTGATGCAACGACTCACGTATGCAGTAATCAGCTCTCAGTCATCGAAGCTAGAAAGCAGGAAAACACCAATGTCAGAGAGCGCTTGCCTCTATGTGGACTTCTTTTAGCGTGGAGGGAACACAGTGCAACAGGATAGGATGTGTCAGCAATAGTAACTTTACACGCACACACATCCTATCCTGAGGTATCTCGATCGTCAATAGTAACTTCATGCCACCGCGGTGGCTGAGTGGTTATGGAGCTCGGCTGCTGAGCCGAACGACGCGCGTTCGATCCCAGCGTCGGCGGTCGAGCTTCGATGGAGACGAAATTCTAGAAGCCCGTGTACTGCGCGATGTCAGTGCACGTTAAAGATACTCAGGAGGTCAAAATTTCCGGAGCCCTTCGCTGCGGCGTCTCTCATAGCCTGATTCGCTTTGGGGCGTTAACCCTCCATATACCATAAACCAATAGTAACTTCAGCTGACATTCGAGGCGTCGCATTCGGGTATGCATTCAAAGGAGGCGCCTTGTTTGGGGAAGACATGTCAGTTGGCAAGCAGTACAATTGAATCTGTGAATAAAACGACTGCAATCAGAGCATAGCTCCAAGAAACTTCGAAGCTCCTTTACGGTCTTTGGTGGTGCAACGACACACCATCCGCATTTTCCTGTTATCTGGCCTCACGCCCCTTTCGTCGGCGAGGTCTGCAAGTACCAACGCTTGACGTTTGCGAAAGGGGTGCTTCTTCGAGACGGTACGCAAGAAGTCCAAGCCACTAACTAAGCGTTCGTTGTGGGCGTAGACCGCAGCGGTGGCGAAGTCGTTTCAGGATGCGTCTCGCATGCGGGAGGTGTGGGGTTCAATCTTCAGAGACACCGGCTAGACAACTGGTGATACAATAAGCACAAGCTTCCCCTGCCTGGTGCTTGGATTCTTTAGGGTGAAATGCTTGGGAAATTGGTCTTTGATCCCACCTTAAGCAGGCGAAAATAACCTTTTACCATTGTGCTCTTTGGGCACGCTGGACCTTGCGCCCTAAATATTCAGCATCTTCATTATGGTCATCGAATGTCTTATTGAAAATGCCGACATCATCAAGCTTGCACTGAAAGCTTCCTGCTGTTGCACTGGAAGCTTGCAACGACGATGTCTTATTTCACACTGCGCAATACCGTGCCCATAAACCAATTGAAAGTTGGACGCGCACTGAAAAGCGGAAAGGGCATCACATAAACTAGGAACACTTCCAGTGCAAAAAACGCTGTTTTATCTCTCCGTAAAATCCGCAGTATTCTGCCAGTAGTCAGATATTTGAACTGCTACCGACAATTAAGGAGAGCCAAAATGGCAGTGTGGGGCACCATCTATTCGAGGCAGCTCGTATCTGTTCCTTTCCTTGATGGTATTCAGGTGGTGAAAGTCTGGGCAAAATCGTCTCTTGAACACAAGAACTACAGGAGATGCTGATGCGCTGGAAACTCCAGAATGGTTTCGCCTTTTGCACGTTTATCTTCACAGAGCGGCGCACTCGTGCGGAGAAAGTTGTGGTGACAGGAAACTCGGGACATAGCCATGTAATGCTTTCGCATAATGCGAGGATGATATGAACTTTGTGTGAGTCAATTCTCTCACTTTAATGCTCTCAACTTTGTTACGGTTACGATTCAAAACAGCCGCACACTGTCTTACTGGAGCTGCCTTGCCTGACTGGTCCTAATACGGCCTCATATTGAAACAAAATTTCAGCGTGGCATGTGCTTCATATTTACAGCCTTTGGGCAATCTTACAGTCGAAAATGTTTTGCTTAACGAAAGAAAAACTGGCTCCTCTTTCACCCCAAAGGCGTTTGCAACATTTGGATGCATAGGAGGCAACACGGCGTGACCCTGGAGCAAACCATCTGTGTTCTAAACATTTGACAAATGGTGTGCATAAAGCTGACAACGCTTTTTTCTGGTTTGCTACTTGTGGGATGCTAGCTTGTTCATTATTTTGCCGAAAAAACTTTGTACCTCCGAACTGAACAGTAGATTCCAAAAGGTACCTGGCTTCGTTGTCTGTGGTGATAAAATATATTGGGAGTGTGTAGAAATTTTCTCCTCTACAAGAGGGAGTGCTCAAAGATGGTTGGCGCGCGCGAGTATCTTGCACGCATTTGAATGTTCTGAGAAATTTTGACTAAGCTCGGCGAGTGCATATTTTGGCAGTGAAGAGGAAGGTACAGGAAAGGTACAGGGATTTTGTAACGCGCTTATATGCCACCTGTTAGATTGATGTTTCGTTGGCACTGCGTGCACCATCACGCAGGACTCGTTTAGATTTTTTTCATCGCATGCATGAGAAGGAACGCGTGTGTCATCGCCGATGTCACCATTTCACTCCCGTCAGCGTCGCTGAGCTTCCGTGAGGGTTTGGGTAATATTTCAGCCTAATTTTTACGGGGTGGAGGGTACATAACATAAATGCAGACACAAAAGAACATGTATAAAAGCGTACATTTGCAGGTGTATATGAAATCAATCTCCTACAAACAAGGCACAGGAAACGAATATTAACCCACCAGATACTCCGCCGCGGTGGCTGAGCAGTTAGGGCGCTCGGCTACTGAGCCGGAGTACCCGGGCTCGAACCCGACCGCTGCGGGTGCGTTTCGATGGAGGCGAAACGCAAAGAAGCCCGTGTGTGCTGTGTGATGTCAGTGCTCGTTAAAGATCCCCAGGTGGTCGAAATTATTCCGGAGACCTCCACTATGGCACCTCTTTCTTCCTTATTTTTCACTAACTCCGATATCTCTTTCCTTACTGCGCTGTTCGGGTGTCCGCATAGATGTCAGACAGATACTGCGCCATTTCCTTTCCCCAAAAACCAATTTTGAACCCATTATATAACTTCGAACAGCACTTAAGGTTGCCGACTCGCAGGAACCGGAATAAAATTTCTGCGCTTCAAAGAACTAGGTGTTGAGGATTATACGAAGAGAGGGCTAATATTTTAGCTACTCTTGAGCACTCGCGTGCAGAAAACAACGCTAAAGAAGTACATTTTTTCTTTGCAGTATAGTCAAAGGCCCTTCCTTGTCGGCCATTTTATAAATAATTCGCTCTGTCATAAACCGAGCTTATCTTTTTTGTAGCGCAAAATATACCGACCAGAAGGAACTGATACTACACGAACAAAACGCAGGCGATGCAAGTGCATGCAGCAAAAATAAAATCCATGCAGGATGAAACGCATTCATGAGAACGAGCATGCATTAGCATTTCGATTTCGAATGCGCGCCCGATTTTTTTTTATGTTCTGACTTTTGTAACACCAATAAAAAGGTTTTTCAGGACAGGAAATGGTGTGGTATCTGTGATACATATGGCGGACATCTGAACCGCGCCCTAAGGGAAGAGAATAAATGGACTGAAAGAAGAACGGAAGAGAGTCACAGCGATGACAATTCAAGCTTCTGGTGTGCCAGAACAGTTTGTCGCATGCTGTGGAATTCTTGAAATTATTTTCATATTGTACAATTATAGTTCAAATAGGATGTCCACCAGAGGTCAATATTTCTTTGCTGATGCTCTTCATTAGCCATACAGCATTGAAACAAATGGTGCCGTGGTAATCGAGCCTCAAGAATCGCTGTGCCTAGTTTTACGTTTCACCTTTTCTGTCAAGAATTTTTTAATTTGTGGGCATTATGCAAATGCTGAAGTATATCTTTTAAGATGCGAAAATGTATATTTCGTCTGGTATTAGCATGTGAACACTGGTCGTTTGGTTCATATGTACGTTTTTAAATTCGGGCTAGTGCATTGGTCACCGCCGCGGTGACTCAGTGGATAGAACGTTCGGCTACTGAGCCGGAGTACCCGGGCTCGAACGCGACCGCGGCGACCGCATTTCGATGGGGGCGAAACGCAAAAGGCACCCGTGTACTATGCGATGTCAGCGGACGTCAAAGATCCAGAGGTGGTCGAAATTATTGCGGAGTCCTCCAGTACGGCACCTCCTTCTTCGTTTTTTCTTTCACATTCCTCCCTTATCTCTTTCCGTACGGCGCGGTTCGGGTGTCCGTTGAGATATGTGTGACAGTTACTGCGCCATATCCTTTCATAAAAAAAACAAATTTCTTCTGTTACGTTGCAAAAGTACTACTTGAAAAGTCGTTCTTTCTGCCCTTTCTCCTTTAGATTCTTCCTCTCCAGACTTCGAACTTCAAACGAGGGGTCCGTTAAGATTCTCGGTTAGCGATCTCAAGGATCCACCTACCTTTCGGTGTGTTAAAGTAATACTCCATGCTTGATGGGGCGCATTGAAATCACCGGCTATGACCCCCAGCAACCCACCAGAGCGGGCAATAGTGTCAGTAGAGACACCTGCCCAGTTGTGACACTTGTGAAAACTGCGTGCACGCCACCCGGTCTAATGCTGGCGACTCGCTGGGTAGCGATCACCTCAGCGTCTCCTGCACTGTTCAGGGTGTTAAATGTCGGAAACCATTTGAAAAGGCTAAGATTGTGAAATAGGACAAGTGGAGAGAGGAAACTGCACGTCTCCAGGACGAAGATATCACAGATTTTGAGGCATGGACCGTGCAAGAGATGAAAACCGTCGCCAGGCACTCTGCGATAGTGAACACCACGGAGGAACTCCTGGGGTTGACCCGCACCTGTTACCTCTGCGGGAAGCCAGGAGATATCTGGCAAGGAGGTGGAAAATGCAAAATTTAAATCTCAAGCTGGAGATCAATATCGCAGAACTCACCAATGAAGCGGATGACTACGCACATAACCTTGCTAACCAAAACTGCCTCAAGCTGTGTGATGAGATCAACGGTAGAATGGGAACGGCTAATGCATGGGGACTCCTCAGATTCCTTATCGAGCCGCACTCAAACCGGAAAGAGCAAACAGACACGCTCTGTAAGGCCCTGCACGGCTATAAAGGAGACAACTTAGCCCTCATGGCAGAACTTGCAAGGAAATTCCTCGGTGTGGGATCCTCCTACCCTCTCCCTGCGTACACTGGCGCACCCAATGAAGAGATGAACCAAGTCATAACGGTTGAGGAAATGAGGGCGGATCTTGAAGTCATGCGTAAGAGCTCCACTACTGGACCGGACAAGATAAACACCAAGATGCTCTATATCATGGACGACTCCTCCTTAAGAAAATTAGTGAAATACAACACGTAGTGCTGGAACAAGGGCCAGATCCCCGATTACCGGAAACTGGATTTAGTACAGTTTATTCCCAAGCCCAAAAAGCCATGCGATATTGATCATTTACGACCGATCTCCCTGATGTCGTGACTGGGTAAACTGTTCGAGAGGGTCAAGAACACCTGACTGAAGAGACTCCTGAGGAATAATGATATTCTCCTGGGCACGCTGTGCGTGTTTAGAGGAAATCTGTCTACGCAGGATATACCCCTTCGTATAAGAGAGGATATTGCGGAAAACCCTGGCAGATGTCAGGTCAAGGCCATCCTTGCGATCGATTTAAAAGGGACGTTTGAAAATGTCAACCACCTGGGATTACTTGAGGAGTTTGAAAGAATCAACTGTGGCGACCGTACATATAATTACGTGAGGGAATTTCTCTCCAACAGGAAAACGTAAATAAGTATCGGTGATCCGACCTCCACCCCGTTAAATCCAGGATCCAAGGGCACTCCGTAAGGAGCGGTCTTGTCTCCGCTTTTCAACAACCTGGCCATGAGTGGGCTTCCAGAGACGCTAGACCACATCCGCAGCATCAAGCACGCTATACACGCCGACAACATTACATTCTGGTGTTGCAGCAGTAACGAAGGGGAAATTAAAGGCCGGCTTCAGGAAGCAGCGAACGCCGTGTGCCAGCATGCTGCGAGGCATGGTTTAACGTGCTCGGCCGAGGAATAGAAGTTACTCCTGATCGACCGGGCAAGAAACAGAATAAGGCACTTTTGGCGTTCACTCCCTTTGCCGCTATTACAGTCCGGGTATGAGCATTGCGATCAGGAAAGAAATTAGGATCCTGGGAGCCATCATACCCAGCGGGAACACTAACACCACGAAATTTAGACAGCTCCATGTCTGTTACGAGCAAGTCCCTTGAATGCTACGCCGGGTAATCAAGAAATGAAATGGGATGAAAGAGAAGGATGCCCTATGATTATTTCAGTCCCTTATTCTCTCTAAAGTAACATACGTTACCCCGTACTTGCGGCATAGCAAAAAAGAGAAATACCAATTGAATGCTATTACTCGAAAGGCAGTTAAGAGGGCGCTGGCACTCCATTTATGCACATCCGCTGAGCGCCTAATACAGCTGGGGATTTACATCACTATCGATGAGCTAATAGACGCCCACCGTGTCAACTAAATTGTAAGGCTCTCAACACCTAAGCCTCGCAGAAATATATTACCGAAGCTGAAAATCTGTCCACTCTGGGAAGTCGCAGAAAAGATCGACAAGCTTATGCAGATGAGATCACACATCACAAATCACGACTCAAACCGTACCAAAACGCATAGAGGAGGAATACAACAGAGGACGCAGACTAGCCAGAGCTAGATACCTCTCTAAGCGCTGGGACGGAAGCAAGCACACGATCTACGTCGATGCGGCTGGACCCGTTAACAGGGACGCTGCAATTGCAGGAGTTTCACCCCGGGGGATAAAATTGCAAGCAGTGTTATCCAAGCGGTGGATACCACATCGGCTGAAGAAGCAGCTATGGCTCTAGCGATATCAAAGAACAGCGTGACAACGGTTATGCCCGACTCTCTTCGCAATTACCTGAGTGGTCGCGTTGGCGCTCCATGTTGGGAAATTTTAGAAACGCTTAATCTTTCCGACGTCCAGATCTACCGGACATCAGGATACCTCTCTCAACGGCGGACAATGAGGCGGCTAACACAGCTGCTTGAGCTCACCTCTTCCGAGCATCTGGCACGCAGCCTCTCTCTGACACAGTTAACAACTCCTCACCCTTGCTAAGCAACGCAAAAATTACGCAACACTATAAGGACATAACAAGGAAACATCCTCTTTCTCACAAAACCCTCAGCAAGTTTGAAGAGCACCTAATCAACCGACTACAAACTAATACTCTGCCCAATCCCTACTTGATGAGTTAATAGTATCCAGACACCTACGATTCGTCCTGGTCCTTGTGTGGAACAGTTGACCGACTCTTTCAAACAGTTTGGGAATGTCAAGAAAACCCTGACTTGGGCAGCAATTCAGATCCGACATATGAGCACTGGGAGGAAACCATTCATAGCTACAGTCCCTTCGACTAGAAATCTGTGGCTGAGAGGGGCGGGATTATGATGGCGACCAATGGGTTCTCCTACTGAACCCGCAAAGTATTTATTTATTTATTTACATTACCCCTCAGGGCCAGTGGCATTACAGAGGGGGAGTGGTAAATATACAAAAACAGTGAGAAAGTACAGAAGGTTACAAGAATATTTAAAAAGCATCTTAAAATACAATGTTAGCTATTGCTACGCGGAACTGCTAATAATTTACAATGCCAGCAACTTCTGCGGGAAGGTGGTTCCTGTCACGTGAGGTGCGCGGCAGGAATGACTGCGAGAAGCATTTCGTGTTGCATGTCACAATTCCAACTTCGAGATTATGATCAATACGACGGGATACATAAATTGGCTGGGGGATGAGGTGATCACGTAAAGCAGGGTGATGAAACAGCTTGTGGAACAGGGCGAGACGAAACACTTTTCTACGCGATGTTAGTGTAGGGAGGCAGAGATTAGATTTCATAGCAGTTATACTCGCTGTGCGGTTGTAGTTAGCAAGGAAGAAACGTACAGAGTAATATTGAACCGTCTCAAGATCATTAATTAAGTTGCCATGGGCAGGGTCCCATACAGGTGTTGCATACTCAAGTTTAGATTGTATTATGCTCTTAAAAAAGGTTTTCCTCCTGCTCCTCCTCCTCAAACGAAGGGAAGGTTTTGCTAAGAGGGGAATAGTAACATAACGCATGGAAGCGGAGCGAAATCGCACGCTACGCTACCACCGCAATATGTAATCTTTAGCGTGCCCTTCGGAGAAGCCTGTGCTGTCGGTGTGTCAAGTTGAATGAAAGAAAAGGTCTGCAGATCAGCGAGCCGAAGGTTACTTGAGGCGACAAACATTTCTTGCGCTTGAATTATTTTGTACTTGGTTCTAAAGACTCCTGATGATTCGCTTTGTCTTTGTATTCCTCAAACAGTCGCATACCACTGCAGTCCTTAAGCGTAAGCGCTTAATGAATTCTATAAGCCAGCTTTATATGAAGTGAAACTCTAACTACATGGACTGATTTAAACTTAAAAGACAACAATAACAGCAGTTATCGGTGAAATGGGGCTGCTTGTTCTCTTAGAAACACAGAGTTGCAAACTGCATTCCCCAAATCCGCATCAGGAGTTCAAAAGCTCTTTGATATTGTCGCTTCGAAAGAGACTGCTACTTACACCACTTTTCCTCGTAACTGGCAGGCTGGCTACTGGCCTCAGTGAGAGCACTGTGCTCGAAGCTCTCCAGTCTACTCTTTTTATATTGGAAACTTAAGTAGAAACCGTATTAGAGAGCGAAGAATCCGTCTTCTTAGAACAGACGTTGATCATAGATCACGTGGTAGCTAGTTGTCTAGCTGTTTGTCACCAACAGCTACGTAGCAAGAATGGCGACATGAAACAGTTTTCTGCATACGGAACAGTGCTCTATCACTTCTTGGTGACATGCCGCCAAGCCGTTCTAGCTGACAAATGGTGCTCTGTACTGCGCGTGAGCTCAGGCAGTCAGGCGACAATAGGCATTCCTTCGTCACCTTTTTCACAACCCTTATAAGAACGCAGCGCTAGCCTTAGTAGTGCTGGCATGAAAAATCCTAATCAGTGTCATGATGCATCTATGGTGCACCGTTCGTAGTTCCTCTAAATCTAACGCAGCGCTAGTGGTCCGTGCTAGGGACTTCAGTGGTCCACTTATTTCGACATAATTTTCATGTAGTTTTGCTTAAACTGTTTAACTGAAGAATTTCGGTTACAGCAAGCCGACACCCCACTCCCCCCCTGCTGTTATTTTTAATGAAAGTATGTGTCACATTTTACACCTTTTGCTCAATGCACACTGCTGAATGAACAGTAGCCGAGCACTCTACCCACTGAGCCACGCTCGGCTACTGATCCGGAGTACCCAGGTTCGAACCTCACCACGGCGGCAGCGTTTCGATGCAGGCGAAACGCGAAGGCGTCCGTGTGCTGTGCGAGAACAGTGCACGGTAAAGATCCCCAGGTGTTCGAAATCAATTCTAAGCCCTCCACTACGGTACCTATTTATTCCTTTCTTCTTTCAGTGACTCATTTCTTTCTTTCTTGGCCGCTTTTTCGCTTTATTTATGTTACTTTTCTCGTCAATATGCTATGTCGACCTACGAGACTATTGTGTCGTGGAATTGTAATTAATTAAGTAATTGCAATTCATCAACCAAATGTTTTCTATAGCAAATTAAGATCTGATTACTCGTAGCTAACACAATCAAACTTTTGCACATTTACATTCACAGAACGACGTTATCGACCAGAGAGTGTCTTGTTGACACGACACATGGGACGCGAACACGGGCAATGGTGAGGTGAGAGTGCAATTTGGGCGTTTAATTAATTAAATAACAAGAATTCATCAAGAAAGTTTTTGTCACAGCAAGATCTCATCACGCACTATACAACGCAATCCAGCATTTGCATAAGTATCTTTGTAGGTCGACAATCGTGCGGAGAAGCTATGTTAACAACCGTGGCTACTGTGACCTCGAAGTGTAATTTTCGCGTTTAATTAATGAACTAAAAGCACGACATCGATCAAATTCTTCCTGCAGCGAGATCTGTTTTCCCAATATCTAACGCAACCAAACTTTTACACATTAATCTTCACAGAATGACGTACGTATCCGGAGAATGTTTTGCTGACACGAAACTCCGGACACAGTCATCTAATGCTTTGTCTCCAGTGCCAACCTACGATAGAAGGTGGCAATATGAGACTATCACGTCGGTAACAGGAAAACAAGGGTGATGGTTTTTTTACAGTTCGCGCGAGAAAGATGCTCATTATTATGATTCTTTATTCCGTAAGTTGGGGAAGAGCAAGCGCACAGGAAAGGGTCCGGACGACGAGTTAATGCTAAGAATGATTGATTGTGCTTTCATATTTGGGGATTTGCATGTCTACAATATACTGCGGATGCATGGACGCCTGTGAAAAAACGTCCATTGGGACGACAAAAAAATGCCTATATGTGCAGTGCACACTAATAGAATGATCGCGAATTTATTTACCAGAATTAATTTTCCGCTCTAAAGCACTTTGCGGATATTTTATTCCCCCACGAGCTTTAAATGCTTCTCATATAGAGCGCTTTTACACAGCGCGCATAATGTTTTGCTGTTTTAGTCTTTCGAGTAAAAGAGGCGTGGTTACCGTTTCCTTCTAGTCAGCGCTCGTACACTTCTTTTAGCCCATTGTTACACCTGATGGATAGTTTCCCGTTTCGTGTTCTCCCCAGACATTTCTCTTAATTTTGTTAGCGCGTTCTTCGAAGTCAATAGTGAAGGTGTTCTGCCGTTCCCCGCTGTGCCTTCTGACACTTGTGATCGCCTTTGTTAATGGCGGTTTATTCATAAATTTGCCGTGAATGCACTGTAAAGGACACAAGTACGCGGGGTCGAGTTCTTGGAAAACCCCGCTACACAGACGTCTGATGTTCTTAGAAGGCATTAAACCCCTCAGTGCTTCCTCTGTTCACAATATCAGGTGGTTGGGTAGCGAGATGGAGCTACAAGGAACATTTTTCCAAGAACTCGCCTGCCACAGTCTTTTGCCAACGACCGTACGTTTCTTCTTGATTCGTTTTTATGCCAAATTCTTGCATCTGGCACCGTACAAAAAATGTTCTTAAAAGATTTGATTTTTTGTTCTTTTAAGTTTATTACTTAATGCACAGTACAATTTGGCAAGCCTGTACATGAAGCATTTTGAAGCAAGGTAAATCGCGTAATATGGTTCTTTAACATTGCACACACATTCATTCAATTAGATACACATCTTTGTTTCGCGCTGAAGCCATGCCCAGCGAAAAGACGCATTTTTTGTGTCGCAGCAAATTTCGTGTCTTCGGGTCATTCCCGAAACAGTAGGCCATTGCTTCTTCAAAGGTAAAAACGACACACTCTTTCCCGATTGCTTTCTGTGAATATCAGAAGAAGATTTTTTTAAATTTTTACCTCTGTACACTAGCTTACTGATATGAAATACGTTAGAAGACCATGGACGTGATCTTTCTTATTTCTTTATGCAGCCTATGGAAAACTCAGATAGATAATCTATAGGCATCAGTTGATTCTGCAAGATTCAACTGCAGCAAAATATTGGTTGTTTCGATGAAATCTATGACCAGATGAGCGGAAAGGCTTTAACTGTGCCTGGTAGTACGTTATAGTTGCACGGTCACTTTAGCCATCATTCTCGTGTCGGTTAGTTGGCCGTGTTTTCTTTAATGAAAGATTTCACGCTACATTCTTCAGCTTTCTGGTTTGCAATAAGCATAAATAATCTTGCCTTGTACTAAATAATATGTTTAGGCAAAAATGTGCTAATAGCCGAGTGCACAGAAGGACCGAGTGGCACCTCTGTGGTGTGGGCAACAATGACACGGAAATTTGTACATTACTGAGCGTGTTTTATTTTGGCGAGCTTTCGTATGGAGTGGACAGACGCACGGTCTGGCGGGCAGACAGAATTTGGGAGGCAAGTAGGTGTAGAACTGCAGCCAATAAATGCATCCTGCCTTAAAATTGCATGTTAGAAATGTGCAGCGCAAATAAAGACGAGGACACAAGGAAGACACTTTCATATGTTGGCGCAATTATAACAGCTACTTGCCAGTAAGAGCAATAGATGGCTTGGCCACGCAGGACCCACCCAACCTGTCTATCCTTTTAGCCTCTAAGATCACTCGAGTAAGTTGGCTACGGTTTTTGGTGATAACAGACCAATCTTGGTAAGCGGGCTGACGCACGAACTTTTCTTCTGAATCGCTATTATCTTTACCGTTTTTTTACATTTCCTACAGTGTGCGTCCAGAAACCCTCCTCGCCGTTTAGACACATCACTGCAGTGTTCTCGGTGGCGGTCGTTCAAACATCTCCCGCTTTGTCTTATATGCCTCTTTCCATATTTCAAAGGGATGCTATAGAAAATGGACTGCGTAAATCCTACGAATTTTGTTCGGTGCTTCTTTTTGCAGTTCAGATTATTCGAATCACTGGGCCTGGACAGGCTGCACATTTTTTGCGGCTTATGGGGGCAGAGAAAACAACTTTTACGTTGCCCCGTTCACTGATCTTTTTTATGCGTTGAGACAGGCCATGAATGTGCGGGATCACAGAAAATCCGTTTTGTTGAAGGCAGTAGTGACGTACGAGTCTCTTTTGAACGCAGACGCTCAAGAAGGGTTTTCACGACGCTGATCAAAACATGAGTAGAATACCCCGCGGCTCCGAGACAAAGGATGTGTTCACTGAAGCTCGCAGCCATTATTTATTTATTTATTTTTATTTATTTATTCAATACTGCAGGCCTTTACGGCCCAAGCAGGAGGGGCATACACTTGGCATCAGCGTATAGAACGAAGATAGCAAATATTAATTTCAAAACACTTGTTCTATGGGCAATAGAACATGAGCAAAACAAGGACTAAACGAAATGCAAACCGAGCTCTTCATTTGGGAAAGTCAAACAGAAACAAACAGAAGTAAGCCAATGAATGAAATATGCAAAAATGAAATGTCAAACTTGCAGCAAGGCAAAAACACGATCAGTTTGGGCAACCAAAAAGCAGACAAGAAAAATATTCAAGAGCAATTCAAGGTTTCAATTGAATCAACGCTGGTTAGAAGAGGCAGAGGTAAGTTGTTCCAATCTGTTATCGTGCGAGGAAAAAAAGAATATTTAAAAACATTAGTTCTGGTGCTGTATGGCGTTAGAGAGTCATCGTGTCGATGTCGTGTTCGGCGTGCCGTAAGTAGTGTTATGTACGAATCAGGAGTCAGAGCAAGAAGGTTATTTTTAAGAAGGAACATAAATTTTAAGCGCTGAATTTTTCTTCTCAGTTCCAGTGTCGGTATTCTATGTTGTTTCATTAGTGCTGTCGGGGAATCAGTTGTACGGTACTTCGAAAAAATAAATCTGACCTCCTTACGCTGTATTCTTTCGAGAGCGTCAATGTTAGTTTTGGTATAAGGGTCCGACACTACGCATGCATATTCAAGTTTTGGTCTTATTAATGATGTATAAGCTAAAAGTTTAGTTTCGGCGGGGACATGCTTCAATTTATGACGGAGAAGGCAAAGTTTCCGAAAAGCTGTGTCACATACGTTAGTTATGTGAGTGTTCCAGTTTAGGCTGTTTGTTAGTGTGACGCCAAGATATTTATACTCGCTGACTTCGGTTAGTGGTTCTGTCCCGAGGGCATAGGGAAAAGAAAGGTTATTAAGTTTCTTGGTTATTTTCATATACACTGTTTTGTCAGCGTTCAATTGCATATCCCAACAATGACACCAGGAAAGAATATTTTGTAGATTATTATTAAGAGTTTTCTGGTCATCCTCGCTTGACACTTCCCTGAACAGCACGCAGTCGTCTGCAAACAATCGTATTTGGACGGGTTCAGTAATAACGCTCACAATGTCATTAATATATATTAAAAACAACAATGGTCCTAGCACGCTGCCCTGAGGGACGCCGGAAGTAACTGGAAGTTCATGGGAGTAGTAAGTATCAATATTAACAAACTGTCTACGATCAGTGACATACGCAGCAACCCAGTTAATAATGAAAGGAGGAAGGTTAATCATTTTAAGTTTTTCAATAAGCTTAGAGTGTGAAACAAGGTCAAAGGCTTTCCTGAAGTCTAAAAAAATAACGTCCACCTGGCCGGATTTGTCTAAAATTCTAGCAAGGGAATGTATTACCGGGGACCAGATTTACAAAGCGTATTTTTCAATCATAAGCCTACAATTCCCGTCTTTACCAGTTTGGAATGCGTGGAGCCGAATGGAAGCAGTGGTTTGTTAGCGCGTGGATCGTACTTCCAGTAGATCTGTGCATTACGAAATTCAAATTCACTTTCAAATTCAAATTCACTTTATTTCTGGTAGAAAGCAAGTATACATCATGAGCAAGAGAGTTTAAAAGAGGATTATTCTACCAAGGAAGACGAGGCAAAAGGCGTTTCATCTACGCCTGACAAGGCCTCGCCTCCTGGCGAGATACATTGCACTCTCTATGCTACAAAAGCCGTTGTAAAAAATATATTGTACCATTCATTACGTGTAGAAAACAGAAGCATTGTGAACAAGCAATATATGAAATTAAAACCGTAAGTACTACAGAAAACAAGAAAAATTTTCTTCACAAAAAAAAAGCTTACATCACAACCTGTTAGTTATTATTGTGTCAGAAGGTAAGAACCGCAGTTGCATAAATATTTATCTCAACAAAAGATTAGCTCCTAACCAGAAAATTATTACAGAGTCAAAAGCCTGAAGAAGCAACATTTGTATCGACATATTTCAAGAATCTAACAAGGAACACAGCAATACAAACGAAACACAAACCTAAATGAGATAACAAGGAGACAGGTCATTTTTTTCTACCAGGAGTACTTTTTTTATCCGTGCTTTATAAGTATACGGTGACTGTACATTCACTGCGATGTGAATAAGCTCTGGAAACAAATTTAAAAGGACAGGAATCTGGTAGTCTAACGATTGTGTACCATAGGAAGTTCTGACTTTTTTCTTAACAAATGAATTTGCCCTAAAGTTATAGCCGCATTCTTGACGTCGGTACTTCCCAAGAAATGAATTTAGGTTACTTTTTATGTGAGTGAATATGTTCAGTGCCAAGCGCTGTCGAAATATACTTGTAATTGCAAGTATTTCATTTTTTACGAACAGTGGAGCTGTGTGTTCTCGCAACGCTGCATTTTCTATGAATCGGATGCATTTCTTTTGAAGAATATGAAGACGTTCCAAATTACCAGTGGTAGTGGTGCCCCAAACTAGTATGCAGTATTGCAGTCTTGAATTAATCATGGTATAATAAAGCTGGCGTTTGAACCACGCTGGGAGCATAAACTTAAATCTATTTAGCATTCCAATAGTTTTCGCGAGGTCTATAGTCAAATAGTTTATGTGGTGTGTCCAAAAGCCTGATATCCAGAAATTAAATACTTTCGTCAGAAGGCCTCTAATGCGCTAATTCAAGAGGCGACAAGACTGCACGTAAGAAGGTCATTGTTTTAGTCTGGTACTCCAAAAGAGTCCGAGTTGCAGTCAAGGAATATTAGAAAATCATTGCCATACCTAAAAATCTTGTTTATTATAAAATTTTATAGGCGGCTACAAAAGGCTCTGTCAAAATGAGTTAAATTAAATGACTAAGGAACGGGGCAATACTGGAGCCGATACAAATTCCCTCCTTCTGCAGATATGGGCGGCGTTCTCATGAGATAAAAGTTCAGCAAAGATAAAACCTAAGAAGTTCTACGAAGCCCCTGCTTGACATTCCAGTTTCATTCATAAAAGCTGCGTTTTTCAATATATCAATACAGCCCTGGACGCAAGAGAGGAAGCCTCACTGTGGCAACAAAAATAGAAGACCCTTTATGTACACAGAGAGCGCCCTGAGGTTCTGAAAACGTGAACACTCGAGGTAAATCAAGACGGCCTCAGAATTCTTGACTTCGAAAGGGTCTTGGATGCATAACAGGCTGAGCTTTTCCTGAAGAAACAATGCAATAGAGTTTTGCTAAGTGCCATTTTCTGAGGCAATTGTTCTGAAGGGGATGTCAGCGCTGTGTTTTGACGCTAAAAATACCTCAAGAAAATCACGGCGACTTGATTCTGTACTCTTACTTTTTCTAACTTCACCTTAGTACAGAGCTGTTTTGCTTGAGTTTTCACCTTTGACGTAGCTAAGTTCTTGCAGGGTTTCAAAGCATTCGAATCTGCATCAGAAGCTTTGACCTTAAAAAATCCGTGAGACAGCACAGCAAAGCCCCCTCCTTGTCAGCGGGTAGAACACAAAGGGCGCGTTCTTTCAAAAAGGACAAAACGCGCTTGACATGCACCTTCGGGATAGGCTTCTTGCAGTGATGCAACGCGACCATGCCGTCCGAAACAGAGCGCAGGGACTCCTCTGCGGGCGCACACTCGGCCACGCGTCTGACCAAGGGCACAAGCTCCAGGGCTGACCTCCTGTCTTGGGCCGCGAACTTTGGTCCCAGTGCGAGCACCTTCTGTACATCGTGAGGCAAGCCGATTTGTTCAAGGTCATGGACAGTACCAAGTGACGCTCATTGCTTCTCAGGAAGGGCTCGCCGGAGCTGCCGAAGTTGAAGTTGCCAGAAGGGCTCGGAGGTTTGGTCGAGGACAGAAAACTCTAGGGAGCCGCCTTGCAGTTGTGGACGGGTCCACAGCAGAGCTGAGCTGCGTATCAAGAAGCATTCGATGAAGTCGAGCAAGGCAAAGCAATTCAGGTGTCTGAATTATGAAGATCCGATTTCCGTGGTTGACAGAAGGCAGGCAATCAGCTTGTCTCAGGATGTACGGAAGGTGCTCGCATTGGGACGAAAGGTCGCGGTCCAGGAGGAAATGTCAGTCTCAGAGCTTGTGTACTTGGTCAGAAGGGGGGTCAGTATCTGCCCATATCTGCAGAAGGAAGGAATTTGTATCGGCTCCTGTATTGTCCCGGTTGTTTGTGACTTATTTTTAGCTCATCTTGATAGAGCCCTTTGTAGGCGCATACATAACCTTAGATTAAACAAGATTTTTAGGTATGTTGATGATTTTCTATAATCATTGACTGCAGTTTAAACTCTTTTGAAGTAATAGCTACCAGAACGTTCACCTTCTTAGGTGCAGTTTTGTCGCCTCTAGAATTAACGCATGAGATGCCTTCTGACGACAGTATTCCATTTCCGGATATCAGGCTTTTATTTCGTAACGCACAGATCTACTGGAAGTAAGAGGCACGCGCTAACAAGGCACTGCTTCCATTCAGCTCCGCGACTTCCAAACTGGTTAAGAGGGCAATTGTAAGCTTATGCTTGAAGAATGCCCTTTGTAAATCTGGTCCCCAGCTAATCCCTGCTAGCTTCAGTGAGCACATCCTTCGTCTCGGAGCCGCGGGGTATCCTACTCATGTTTTGATCAGTGTCGTGAAAACCCTTCTTAAGCGTGTGTTTTCAAAAGAGACGCGTGCGTCACTACCGTCTTCAGCAAAACTTTTCTGTGATCTCGTACATTCGTGGCCTGTCTCATCGCCTAAAAAAGATCGGTGAACGGGGGAACGTAAAAGTTGTTTTCTCTGCCCCCATAAGCTGCAAAAATTATGCAGACTGTCCAGGCCCAGTCATTCGAAGAATCCGAACTGCAAATAGAAGGGCCCCGCCGCGGTGGCTCAGTGGTTAGAGCGCTCGACTACTGATCCGGAGTTCCCGGGTTCGAACCCGACCGCGGCAGCTGCGTTTTTATGGAGGAAAAACGCTAAGGCGCCCGCGTGCTGTGCGATGTCAGTGCACGTTAAAGATCCCCAGGTGGTCGAAATTATTCCGGAGCCCTCCACTACGGCACCTCTTCTTCCTTTCTTCTTTTACTCCCTCCTTTATCCCTTCCCTTACGGTGCGGTTCAGGTGTCCAACGATATATGAGACAGATACTGCGCCATTTCCTTTCCCCAAAAAAACCAATTAATATTATTAAAAAGATGGAACGAACAAAGTTCCTAGAATATACGCATCCCTTTGAAATGTGCGAAGAGCTATGGAGGACAAAGCGGTGGATGTTTGAACGAACGCCTCCGAGAACATTGAAATAATGTGTATAAATGGTTAGGAGGGTTTCTGGACGCACCCTGTAGGAAATGTGAGATAATTGGTAAATATGATAGTGATTCAGATGAAGAGTTTGTCTCAGCCCGGTTACCAAGATTGCTCTGTTATCGCCAAAAACCGTTGCCAACTGACTCGAGAGATCATAGAGGCTCAAATGATAGACAAATTGGATGTGTCCTGAGTGGCCAAGGCATCTTGTGCTCGCACTGGTAAGAAGCCGCTACACTTGCGCCAACATATGAATGTGTCACCAACTGCGCATATGTGATATTTGCCTGGCTTTTTCAGCTATAAATACTGGTCCGAGGTTCGAAATAAACTGTTGCAAGTCAGGGCTCGTGTGTTCCTTGTGTGTCCTTGTGTTCTTGTCTTCATTTGCGCTGTACATTTCCATCATGAATCACCAACACGCACAGACTGCCACCTTAGTTAAAATTGCAATTGAGAATTGTGTTGGATTATCCTTACTTATGACTTGTAGAGAAGTGGGGACGCAGAGTACACTAGCAATAGCAGAGAAACTGCTAGTCCAGTCGCTTCCTGTCTGTGTTTGCCATTTGTGTAGTCATATTGAAGATACAAAGGCAAAGCAGCCAAGCAAAATAAAACGCCTTAACTTTCAATCAACGAGAAGCGCATCTTTGGTTCTCAGCGACGGGGCTAATGATCCCTTCATCGTCTCTAGTTGGTGTAAATCTTCCACCAATCTGTTCTGTCCCGCGCAGTTGTTTATAAAGGAGTCCATGATGATTCAACAGCGGAAATAAACAAGACACACTGAAAAAAGTACACACAGAAGCCTTGGTTTTTTTTAGTCTATATTTGCAGTCTTTCAAAACTTTATCGAAACATATCCAGTCATTTTTAGAATCATTCTTAACATTATGCTTAAAATGAAAAATGACGTGCAAATAGAGCGGCTAGCAATAAGTGTACCTATATTTTGCGCCCTTTTAGACCTTAGGACTCATCAGAGTAGAAGTTCGCCTAGACCTTTCTTTAAGAAAGGTGTGCTTTACATTGATAAGGGCTGACAACAAAGACATTGATAAGAAAGTATTCCCTACCATAAATGAACCGTAGGGACTGAACTGGAATATTGAATTCATAATCATAGGCAAGAATGATTTTACACTGATTACAGACGGAGACGGTTATTACTGCACATGTTGCCAAGTGCATGAGGAACACGGAAAATATTATTGTGAGGAAAGCTTTCTTTTTTTACGCAAGTTCAGTTGTGGCTGAAAACTCACGCGCATGGTGGGCGTGAAGAAGCTGACGGCTGGGCAAGCGAAGCGACACAGACAGGTGCTTCGAGGTCGTTTAGGTGTAATAGATGGGCGCCTTGGGGCAAATTTCAAGACCATGCGCTTGATTGTCGTAGCAGGGAGGGCTTCTTAAAAGCTATGTTTTAAAAGGGTGCACTACCATTCAACAGCTCAGCGAATTGCATTGCTCTAATCCACGTATTTGGAGACACGTAATGAACGCAGAAGCTGCAGCCTTGTGTTTTGAAAAAAAGTTCGGCTATATTCACGCCGAAGTGTTTGGAGATGGATAAAAGTATGCAAACTTGATGATGCTTGAAAACAACTTGCAAGGGGCAACTAGCTGAAGATACACAATGGCCGAGTAAAAGGACCTAAATCGGCTGGTACAAAACGTGAATAGTCATGAAGGAAATGTAGAGACGACTGGACTGAATGGAGGATATGAAGAGATAAATTGATTGAGTAGTATTGCGTAGAACGCTGCAAAGAGAGAGAGATAGATAAAGAGGAGGAGGGAAAGGCAGGGCCCGGAATAACTGACTTCGAGCAGTGTGCGCGCGGAGTGGCTACAATGAAGAGAGGGAAGAAGGAAAAAAAAAACATCCGAAAGCACTGCCCACATGGTTCATGCCCAATTTTATCTACAACATTTTAGAATCTAAAAAGCCTAAAGATAACAAAAAAAGGTAGCAAAGAGATTGCATCCCGCAAAAAACAGGTCTCATGATGGAAGTGAACTCAGAGTGGGTGCGCCCTGAATAACAGTGTTGGTATTCAGGGCGGCGAGTTCTTCTCATGGACGAATTCAACTTGCCTTGACGAATCACTTCACACAAGAACAAATAATCTGTTTCACACAGCAGCTAACGCTGAAATACTATAAGCCGTGGTAAAAACAGCGCAGCGACGACAGACACAGAGAAGACAGAAGAAGACGACAAGCGCTGACTAACAACTAAAGTTTATTGGAAAAAACACAGGAAAAATTTGTGCCATAATAGATAGGAAAGCAAAGGCTAAAAAACAGAAACCAACCGGGAGTAGAGCCTGCAAAACAAACCACCAAAAGAAGTTTACGTCATGTGCTGAAAGCGTAGTGTATGACATTGAGTTTTCCTGTGGCAAGAAATACATTGGCCAAACGGGAAAATGTGTGAACACCCGTCTTCGTCAGCATCATACCTCGTTAAATGGCCCCCCATCGTCCAACCTTGCATTACATTTTAGAGATTGCCCCCTGAATAATATCCCAGGTTCCCCCGACAAAAAAATGTGCAACCCTCTTTTCCATGAGACAAAAGTTGTTTGCAGGCACAGGGATAAATTGACAAGGGAACTGTGTGAGGCGTATCGCATCCACGCGAATGGTGATGCATGCGTCAGCACACCGTCAGTGCTTCTTCACGAATGTGAGATTAAGTATCTAGATTCGCACGATTAGAAGGATGTTAAGAGGGGCGTGTTCCCTGGTTGTTTTAGGAGTGTATTAATACCTGTGTTTTTTTCAATAAACTTTAGTTCTTAGTCAGCGCTTGTCGTCTTCTTCTGTCTTCTCTGTGTCTGTCGTCGCTGCGCTGTTTTTACCACGGCTTCATGATGCACCAACTAGCTCAGTTGTCGGTTCTTCTGCTGAAATACTAGCGTTAGTGCCTCGTAACCGCTGAGTTATTTTGGCCTTGCATCTCACTTTTCTCGCGGACTAATATTAGCCTCGTTGTATGATGGTGGTAAGCCTGTGTTGATTCGGTTTTTTCATACAAGGTTACAACTTTTCTCAGCAAAATATGTAGTCCGGAGCTCTTACTGCTTGATTACCGGCGTGGACAGCCGACATCTGGACACGCGACATTCACGGATTCACGGCGGCGCAGGCTGGTAAGTTGTATTCATATGACCCTAATTATACATGTTACCGTGTGGCCTTCGAGATCATTGTTGTACCCCTGGTTTTTATAGTTTCTAGTTCTTAGAACTCGCAGTAGGTTTTTCCTTTCTAAAAAAGGAACTATCAGCAGGGCGAATCTTTTTGCTTCATTTACCACGCTACGCAGTGATTTGGAAACACTTTCTTAAGCAAGTATATTTGTGTTCGTAATTGAGATCGCCAATAATTTGCCTCCTGGAGCTTTTTTGCACCTCTGCTCTGCATTTAACCTCTCGATTTGGCAACCAATACATGAGAAATCGTATCCTTGGCATGGGTGCTACAGAAAACACTTATGTCCGGCAGAAAGCTGTAAACAATAATTAACAAAGCACTGCCTTCTAAACGCAGTCATCAAAGTGTCATTTTTCCAATTTTTGCAGAACTGAAAAAGGTTGACAGTTTGTGTGAAAAGTTTGAACACCGCCATGAAAGGTGTGTGAATTTAAACTCATATTCTATATAGATATGTAGTATTTTAGCGGAAAAAATATCACTTACACAAGCCCCAGAGAAGCAGAAAGTATAACAAGGTGTTTAATGCTTTTGCTGCGTGCATTTTGAATTTCATAATATCCATTTTTTTTCTACACTGAACCTTATACAGCCCACAAAAAGCATTTGGATTATATAACCAGTACTGGAGTGGATACAACTAATTTATTAATTTACTACGAAATATTCCGCAAATCTTTTAACCATATGCTTTTTGTAGATTGCTTTGAAAGAGTAATGCCTTGTTCATCCAGCAGGACATTATTGGGGACAACTGTTTGCTTCCACGTAGTTTTTCACTTTTCTCCATTCATGGGCGCTTCTCACTGCGTTTTTTTTCGGCTGCTTCTGAATTATTAACTTGCAGTTGTTTTCAATGTACATATTACCTGGCGGCGAGCTGAAGAATTGGGCGCGTTGAACTGTGGCCAGAATGATTTTTAATGGTAGCTGGCGTAGCGCGAGCGCTCCGTCCCGCGCCACTGCCAGCTTCCTCTTCTTTGTCACGCTACCTGGGGTCAGCGAACGATGCTCCTGATCCTGAATGAATGAGTCTGGCAAAAAGGCGCATGTAATGGTGATAGGTTTGTGAGGAAAGTACCACGAAAAATGGCAAGGTAATGAGCTGCTGGCCTCCGCAATGAAAAGGAGCGAATGAGTCCTGGCACACGAAGTTTTCGGGCCGGAGGTCTCCAGGAGCAGACGGTCGAGGCCCTTGGACGCACCGAACGGAATGGGCAGGAGACGGTGCTTTCGCATGCAATCAGTGTCTCGGGTCGGTGGGCTCGCTAGGTCGGATCATTGCGTGGGCTACATTTCGTCGTGTCGGGTGATCGGGCCGGGGAATGGGCGGGGGACCAACGGTGACGTCGGTTAGAGTCTGGTAGTCTGGGGCGCTACCGAATAACGCGGACCACTAATCCGCAGTCGATGGAGGGAGGCAGTTAAGCTAAAACTCAACCGCAGGAGCCGACCAACTGCCAGAATCGTACATAGAGCAAGTTCTTCCAGTTCACCTATATTGTTGGGATCCTGCTGCTTTACATGCTTCACATGGACATTATCAGGAGCCTGTGGCTGCTGCGTTATGAGCTGTTTCGCAGATAAGTTCTGTATTGCGAAGTTCCGGGTACGTATAGAATGTCCGGGTATGCAGGACTTGACATAATTTTCCAGTGGCTGCCAGGACACTTCGGTATTGAAGGAAATCGCCAGGCAGACGAGGCTGCCCGTTTTGCACACAACGACGGGATCCCTGTCAATATCCCTGCAACGAGAGCTGACGCAGCGTGTGGGCTTCGTTCTTTGGCGCTGGAGCTCACACTTTCAGCGTGGAACACGGGCGAATTCTGCAACCGTCGCCTCAGGACATTGGAATCCGGACTGCTCCTCCGTCTTCCATGTGACATTATCTGTCGCGAAGCAAAATTTTTGTGCCGTCTATGGCACGGCGTCGCCTTCACAAATCGATATGTTTTCCCAATATTGTGTAAACTGTGTCTGAAAATAGATAATCCGTCATGTCCTGTGTCAGTACCCTGTCTTTGTGAACAAAACAGGTAAGCTGCGTTAAACTCTTGACCGCCTTAATTCTCGCCCGTTCAGAGCGAACAAGTTCCTCGATCCGTGGCCACAAGAGTTAACTGCCATCAAGGCTTACAAGGCACTGTTTTGTTTTTTACGAACGACAGCCTTGATTGACAGATTGTGACTGTGTTTCCCGTTCCTTGTCTCGTCCCTTTTTAATCCCCTCATTCCCTTCCCCGGTGCAGGGTAGTCCACCTGAAGTCTTTCTGGTTAACACCCCTGTCTTTTCCTGCTCTTTTTATATATATATCTGGGTACGTATTCAATGATCTGGCGATTCCACTCTCCTCAGCTGCGTTATATTGTGAATAAGATCTGCGGACGTTAGCTTAAAATTGCGTTAATGACTTTCTGTTTTTCATCTTTGTTTTACAACTGTTTTTATTTTTTAAATAACTACAATCTTCTCACTGCCGCGAGAACACAGCGCTCTTTCGCTTTCAAGAAAAGCAGTCAGTGTGCCTTCCTGAGGTCTCTTTTTACAGAATTCTACCGACCATGTTGTCTGCCTTTCTGTGCTTTCAATCGTAGTCATCTTAGTTTTTCTTTATAGCGAGAATCACAGAGTGATTACTTGTGAGAGTCTGTCTGAGACGTGTAAGATAAAGCGATTGAAAAAAATAGTCTTTTAAGCCTGCGCACTGGGAATTATTGGCTGGTAGCAAAATATTTCCCTTAAATGTAATAGGCAATTTCTGGAACGAAATAACGAACGCATAACTATGGTTATGCGTTTTTACGCTGTACACCACCCCTTTTGTCATTAGTCCAGAACATGTTGACTGTATAAGTTTTATATTCCGAAGGCTTTTGCAACGTCCACCACAATCCGTTACTGAGGACAGTAGAGAATTACAGCCTTCGCCGTATGCTCAGGAAACGATTTTACTGCTATTTCGCTTCTGCAAAATATTATGCGCGGTTTAAAAATGCATTTATCAGCCGTATAATTCCTTATCTTGTGTTTCTCATTAATTGGTCTTGTGTTCTTTGTTATTTCTTTTGTTTATTATGGATGCAAAAGAATGTGTTTAGTTCTGTAACATGCTACTGTTTGCCGATGACATAAAACATTTTTTCCACACACGCTCTGGAGACGTCAGTGTCTCCCTACAGACTGTGATTATTAGCATTGTGAATTGATGCTCTGTTAGTTACTTATGTTTTAATGAACAGAAGACGAAAGTCGTCTCGGTTTCAAGTCAGTAATATCCTTTGCATTATACTTAATGGTGAATTATCTCCTCTCGTGTTCTTCTAGTAAAAAAAAATGGGAGTGCAGTTTGATCACGTCACTTTCAAACACCGTGGTGCGGCTGTTTCCTGCAGTAATATTAAGTTACTGAGGAGAATTTCGGATCAGATTATTCCAGAGCAAGAAATGTTTGTCGCCTCAAATAATCTTCGGCTCGCTGATCTGCGCCCCCCACAGTGGCTCAGTGGTTAGGGCGCTCGGCTACTGATCCGGAGTTCCCGGGTTCCAACCCGACCGCGGCTGCAGCATTTTTATGGAGGCAAAACGCTAAGGCACCCGTGTGCTGTGCGATGTCAGCGCAGGTTGAAGATCCCCGGTTGACAAAATTATGTCGGAGCCCTTCTCTACGGCACCTATTTTTTTTCTTTCTTCTCTTAGTCCCTCCATTAACCCTTCACCTTCGGCGCGGTTCATGTGTCCGCGGATATGTGAGAGACATAATGCGAAGGTTACTTGAGGCGACCAACATTTCTTGCACCCGAATTGTTTTGTACCTAGTTCTAAAGATTACAGATGATTCGCTTTGTCTTTGTATTCATCAAATAATCGCATACAACTGCAGTCCTCAAGCGCATGCGCTCAATTAATGGTATAAACCAGCTTTATATGAGCTGAAAATCTGACTGCATGGACTTGTTAACAATGTAATGACAACAATAACAGCAATCATGGGTGAATTGTTTTCTCTTGTTAGAAACACAGAGTTGTATGCTTCATTCCCCAAATCCGTATGAGGAGTTCAAAACCTCTTTCATACTATTGCTTTGAAAGAGACTGCTACTTACACCACTTTTCCACAGAACTGGGAGGCTGGCTACTGGCCTTAGAGCAAGCAGTGCTCTAAGTGGTCGAGCCTGCTCTTGTTATATTAGAAACTGTATCTCATTGTCGCGCGTGGTCCCTCTCAGTAAAGACGCTAGTGATAGCTGACACGGCAGGTAGTTATTTTTAACTAGAAGAACGTAGTGCACGAATGCAGGCATGTACCGGTTTTTGTAGCGAACGCTGCACTGGCCACGAACTCGCAGTTTCGCCGTGCTCCTAGTCCCACCGTGGTCGCACCGTACCACGTGACCAACCGCGTGACGAACCACGTGACGAGCCACGGCATGTTCTGCAATATATAGACTAACAAAGGTGTGCCTTAAGTTTCAATATGTATATCCCTGCATAGCCCAGCTAAACCACTGCCAATTTTTTGCATACGGAACAATGCTCTATCACTCCTTGGTGACATGCCGCCCTGCCATTCTCGTTGCCAAATGTTGCTCTGTACAGCGCGTGAGCTTATGCTCTTAGGCAACAATAGGCACTCGTTCAGGACCTTTTTCACAAGCTTTATAACAACGAAACGCATGCACTATCATTTCTGGCATGAAAATTCCAATTTAGTAGCATGATGCGTCTAAGGTGCATCGTTCGTAGTTCCTCCAAATCTTTAGCAGCGCCTGTGGTTAGTGTTATGGACCTTAATGGGCCGCCTGTTTCGATACAGGTTTCATGTAGTTTGCTTATATTATGCTTAAATCGGGAATTTCGGTTAGAGGAAGCCGAGCTTCGCCTGCTGTTATTTTTAATAAAAGTATGTTACACATTTTACACCTCTTTTTTCTCAATCAATGCACACTGCTCAATGACCAATAGCCTAGCGCTCTAACCACTGTGCAACGCTCGGCTACTGATAAGAGTACCGACGTTCGAACGTCAGCACGGCGGTAGCGTTTCGATTCAGGCAAAACGCAAAGGCACCCGTGTGCTGTGCGATGTCAGTGGACGTTAAAGATCCCCAGGTTCTCGAAACTATTCCGGAGCCCTCCACTACGGCACCTATTTCTTCCTTTCCTCTTTCACTCCCTCCTTTATCCATTGCGTTACGGCGCGGTTCAGGTGTGGGCCGAGAAGTGAGACAGACACTGTGCCACTTCCTTTCCGCAAACACCAATTTACCTATTTACTCAATTCTGTTTACAGAGAAGATTGTGATAGCATGAAACTTTGTAGAACGCGGGTTTTTTCTACAACGCCAGTAGGCGATATATTTACTTATAGTTATTTTGAGTTTTATTGTTTTATATTTTAGTTATTTTATTATTTATTTTCATTTATTTGAAATATTTATTGTTTATTACTGCGACATTTTACTTTGTTTTACTTTTCACGTGAAGATGCTATGTCGACGTAGGAGGCTATTGTCTCGTCGAAGTGTAATTAAGTAATCGCAATTCAACCAAATGGTTCCCACAGCACGATATCATCACGCACTATCTAACACAATCAAACTTTTGCGCATTTACGTTTACAGAACGACGTAATCCTGTGGAGAAGGTTTCGCTGACACAAAACATGGGATACAAACACAGGCAATGATGAACTCAAAGTGTAACTTTAGTGTTTAATTAGTTAAATAACTGCAATTCATGAAGAAAAATTTTCCCTCAGCAAGAGCTCATTACGCATTATGCAACAGAATCAAGCTTTTGCACATATATCTTTGTAGGTCGACGCAAACGTGCCGACAAGCTATGTGGACGTTCGTGAATGTTGTGACGTCGAAGTGTAGTTTTAATTAACTAAAACCACCACATAGACCAAATTTTTTCTGCAGCGAGATGTCATCACACACTATCTAACACAACCAAACTTTTGCACATTTACTTTAACAGAACGAAGCAAGAGCGCGCAGAATGTTTTGATGGCACTAAACTCAGGTCAAAGTCATCTAATGCTTTCGCATTAATAAAAGTGCTGTGCAATCTACTGATAAGCGTATCCAGTGCCGACCTGCGAAACAAAGGAGCCATATGAGATTTTCACGTCTATAACACGACAACCAGGGGGATGTTTTTGCGCACTTCGTACGAGAATGATATTCACTGTCATTACACTTTCTTCCGCAAGGTGGAGAAGAGCAAGCCCAAAGAAAAGTTTCCGCACAACGAGTTAATGGCAACAGTGGTTGAGTAGTTTCCTACCTGGGGATCTTCATGTCCAGAATATACTGATGATGTATGGACGCCTGTGAAGAAAAGTTTACTGGGATGGCATTAAATGAGTATATGTGTAGTGCACACTTCTGGAATGATGACTCCATTTAATTAACTTAATTTTCGATTCTATAACACTTTGCGGAGATTTTATTCCCCCATGACCTTTCAATGTTTCTCAAAGCGACGGCCTATAACCTGTTTCTGGCCACAAAATTTTACATTTTGTGCAAAAAAATTTACTTTCTTGGTCTTAAATCACGATGTGTAAAAACCCTGAATATAATGTTTTGGAGTTTTGGTCTCTCGAGTGAATAAGACGTGGTTACCGTTCCCTTCTTGTCAGCGCTCGTAGGCTTCGTTGAGCCCATTGTTACACCTGATGGATAGTTTCCCGTTTCATGTTCTCCCGAGACATTTTTCTGAACATAGTTCGCGAGTTCTTCGAAGTCAATATAGAGGTTGTTTTGTTGTTCAACGCTGCGGCTTTTGACATTTGTGATTGCATTTGTTAATAGCGGTTTATTCGTAAATTTTGTTAATGCACTGTCAGGGAGAAAAGTATGCGGGACTTGAGTTCTTTGGAAAATGTTTATTTTAGCTCCAGCTTGCTACCCAACCGCCTGATATCGTCGTCAGGGGAAGGAGCATTTCGGGCTTTAATTTATTCTTACAAAATCAGACGTCTGGGTGGCGAGATGAAGCTACAATAAACTTTTTTCTAGGAATTCGCGTCTCGAAAGCTTTTGTCCCCGACAGTAAATTTCTTCTTGATTCGTTTTTATGCCGAATTCTTGCATCGGGAGTCGTACAAATATTTTATAAAAGATTTCATTTCTATGTTATTTTATGATTTTTATCAAATGTACAGTACACTTTAGTACGCCTGTACAAGAGGCATTCTGAAGCAAGGCAGAGCGCGTAAAATGACTCTTTAACACTGCACACACTTTCTTCTATTCGATACAGATGGAAATTTTACGCAGAAGCTATGACCAGTGAAAAGGCACATTTTTTGTGTCGCTGGAAATTTCGTGTCTCGGTCTCGGGTCATTCTCTAAACAATAGGCCATTACCTCTACAAAGGTAAAACTGAAACACTCATTTCTGATTGCTTTCAACGGGTATGAAGAAACAAATTACTTGATATTCAAATCTGTACGCCGCCTTGCTTCAAACAATTAAGTGGGAAGGTTCATAAACGTGACCTTTCTTATTTTTCTGTGCAGCCCATGGGACACTCAGTTAATGAATAGACACTGTGAACCGTTTGTTTTTGCAAGATTCATGGGCAGCAAAAAAATTGCTCTTTTCAAAGAAATCTTTGACCAGACGACCAGAGAGGCATTGCCTGTGACAAGCATTACTTCTTCGTTGCACTCTAAATTTAGCCTGCGTTCTAGTGTCTTTTCGTTGGGCTTGTTTTCGTTAGTGAACGAATTCACGCCACTTTCTTTAGGTTTCTGTATTGCAGTGAACATAAATATTCTTGCATTGTAATAAATAATATGTTTAAGAAAATATGTGTTAATAGCCGAGTGCAGAGAAGCACCGAATGGCACCTCTGAGGTGTGGGTAACAATGGCACGAAAGTTTGTACATTCCTGAGCGCGTTTTATTGTGGCGGGCATTCTTGTGTAGGCGAGAGAGAGGCGTGGCCTGACGGGAGACAAAATTTGGGAAGCAAGTAGAGGTAGAACTGTAACGAATAAATGCATTCCTGCATTAAAATGGCAATTGGGTATAGTGCATCTTAAAATATGGCTAGTAGCGAAGTCGTGAACGCAGAGTACACTTGAAATAGCAGAGGAACCACTAGTTTAATCGCTTCCTGTCTGTGTTGGCCACTGGTGCAGTCATGTTGAAGATACAAAGGCAACGCAGCCAAGCAAAATAAAACGCATTAATTTTCAATCAACGAGAAGCGCATCTTTGCTTCTCAGCGACGGGGATAATGATGCTCAGTAAGGCACGTTGCTGGGCAAGTTGGTTAAGCATCTTTAAAACTTGGAAAGAATCCACCTTGGCGCAAGTAAAACCACACACACAAAGGAAAGACAAGGAGACAACGGACAGGCGCCAACTTCCAACTGTTTATTACTCAAGAAAACCACACAGATAAAATGTCTCAAGATACGCCCACTTTTTTTTTTCACTCCATGTGCCTATCACAGCCATGACCTATCACCCTGCATTATCAGTTTTTGCACAGAAAATTGTACTCCGCCGCATACAAATTCACTGACGTGTCACTCACACACAAAGCCGCCTTTTTCTTTATGTGAAACGCTTCCAATAAAAGCCTTGCCTGTTTATGCTTGCTCCTGCCAAGAATCCTCGCCTTTTCCAGTCGAGGTTCGCACTTGCACATATTAACATGGTTGACCAAGTTGGCATATTTATCTTTATTGTTTTCAACCTTTTTGCAATGTTCCCCAAGGCGTTTGTTGATGCACCTCCCCGTTTGCCCTATATAGGACTTTCCACAGGTCAGGGGTATCTCGTACACCACTCCTTCCATACAACGGGTGAAGACACGCTGATGTTTTATATTGCATACAGGGCACTCAGTGCCACAAATCCGGGGTATAAGTTTGTTCAGCTTGTTTGGTGCTGAAAATACTAGCGGTACTTCGTGTCTGTTAGCCAACTTCTTCAGATTATGTGACGCTTTGTGCACATAAGGCATAACTTCAGGTTTTACCGCAGGGCTCCTTTTTTCCGGATCCTTTGGCCTGGTACAGCGTTTTGTTTTTTGGAGGAGGGTTTCAGCGACGGCAGTCAACCCACCGAGGGAAGCCAGCAGCCAACAGGCGGCCAATCTGATTTTTTAAGCTATCGTGCATTTGGTGCGGACATGACTTTGAAAGCGAGGACTCAATGCAGAGAGAGGCGATGGCGCGCTTCACAATTTTTGAATGCGCCGTATTGAAGGGCAGGAGTTCCTTGCTAGTACAGGGATAGTAACCCCAGCATAAATGGTCCTCCCGGAACGCTAAGCTTAGATCTAAAAATTGCAGTTTTTTCTCACTTGAGACTTCATGCGTAAAAACTAGACCGCGACATTTGAGGTTAAAAACACATAAAATCCTGGACACAATAGCTTCAAAACAATTGCCAAAACCGGTGGATAAAAGGATAAAAAATTTGTCAACATATCTAAAAGTTTTAAAAACAGGTCGTCCTAAAAACAACTGTGCAAGATCCCGGTCCAAAGCAGCTAAAAAAATTTCACATAAAATAGGGGCTACACAGAAACCAATACATATGCCTTTTCTCTGCAAGTAGGGCTGCTGATTAAAAACAATAAAAGTGACCTTAAGAGATTGCTCCAACAAATTCAAAAAATTTTCCACAGACATACCTGCAGTATCCCGGAATGCCAATTCACCGGTCCGTTCAACACACGACATAACAGACGCCAGCAGCTCAGCGTGTGGGACGGAATAAAACAAATCCTCTATGTCTACTGAAAAAGCGGACCTAATTTCTGGATGTGTTTTAAAATAATTAACAACCTCCAGCGAGTGCTTAACCCGAAAAGGGTCGTCCAGTTTAAGAAGGTTAAGCTTCCTTTGGAAGAAACGGCTAACATTATGCTGCCAGGAACCATTCTCGCTCACTATAGTACGGAACGGTATGTCAGGTTTGTGGGTTTTTGCAGTAAAGAAAACTGAAAGAGAGTTCCTTTTACTTTTCACTATGTTATTGGCCAGCTTCGGCAGTTGCAGGTTCCTACAAAAGTTAATGAATTTAGTTTTAACTCTCACAGCCCCCTTTTTAATGGCAATACAATTCTTACCACTGAGCTGCTCGCCAAAAACAGGAACATTGCTGCGAAAGTAAAGGGTGAAAACCAAGAACGGTGTTTGTTGGAAGGAGTGGACTGCCTAAAAAAGTGTGTTACAAATGCTGTGACCAGTAGACTGGAACGTGATGTTAGTCATGTTACGTCCTTTTTTAAAAGGAATGAGTTGTGTCTCCTTCAGTCGGACAAAGATGGTTTGTGGTCATGGAAAAGGGCCTTTTCAATGAAAAAGCATTGCAAGCGGTTGACAAGCGGTTGACTTACAATGAAATGGACAAAATTAATTTATCAATAAACTACGAAATATTTTGTAAATATCATAACCATAAGTTTCTCTTTGATTGCTTTGAAGGAGTAACGCCTTGCTCTTCTGGCAGGAGTCGTTGGGGGGCAACTGTTTGGTTGCAGCTTAAAATATGGTTATTGGGGAAAGCAAATGGCGCAGTATCTGTCTCACATATCGGCGGACACCTGAACCGGGCCGTAATGGAAGGGATAAAGCAGGCAGTGAAAGAAGGAAGAAAGAGGTGCCGCATTGGAGGTCTTCGGAATAATTTGGACCACATGGGGATCTTTAACGTGCACTGACATCGCACAGCACACGGGCGGCTTAGCGTTTCGCCTCTATGGAAACGCGGCCGCCGGGGTCGGGCTCGAACCGGGGAACTCCGGTTCAGTAGCCGAGCGCCCAAACCACTGAGCCACCGCGGTAGTGCTTTCAGATAGTGTTTCATTTTTGTCCATTCAGGGCGCTTCTCACTGCGTTTATATTCGGCCGGTTCGAATTATTATTTTTGTATTTGCTTTTGATGTACATAGTACATGGCGGCCGGCTTTAGAATGAGGCGTGATTAACGGTGTCCAGAATGATTTTTATTGGCCGCTGGCCTAGCGCGACCGCTCCGTCGAGCGCCACTGCCAGGTTCGTCTTCTTCATCACGCTAAACGGGGCCACCGAGCGATCGTCCCGATCGTGAATGAATGAGATTGGCTAAGATGCATATGTAATGGTGATAGGCTTGTGAGGACAGTGCAATAGAAAACGGCAAGGTGGTGAGCCGCCACAATGAAAGTGAGCGAGTGAGTCCTGGCACACGAAGTTTTCGGGCCGGAGGTCTCCAGGAGCAGTCGGCCGAGGCCCTTGGACGCACCGAACGGAATGGGCAGGGGACGGTGCCTTTACATGTGAACGAGGACTCGTGTCGGTGGGCTTGCTAGGTCGCATCATTGCGTCGGCTTCAGTTCGTCGTGTCTTCTGATCGGACGGGGAACGGGCGGGGGAGCAATGGTGAGGCCGGTTCGAGTCTGGTAGGCTGGGGCGCTGCCGAGTGACGCGGACCACGAATCCGCAGTCAATGGAAGGAGGCAGTTAAGCTAAAATTTATTCGCAGGCGCCGTTGAACTGCTAAAATCGTACAGCAGAGCAGGTACGCAAAAAAGAACAGAGTAAATTTTTTGCACAAAATACAAAATTTTGTGCAAAAAATTTACTGCGTTGGACTTTATATACAGTGCTTTTACACATCGCACCCAATGCTTTGATGTTTTGGTCTTTCGCGTCAATAAGGAGTATTTACCGTTTCCTTCTTGTCATCGTTCGTACGCTTCGTTGAGCCCATTGTTACATCTGACGGATAGTTTCTCTTTCATCTTCTCCCGAGACATTTCTCTTAACATTGTTAGCACGTTCTTGGAAGTCAGTGTAGAGGTTGTTTCGCAGTTCGACGCTGAGGCTTCTGACAATTGTGATCGCATTTGTTAATGGCGGTTTATTCGTAAATTTTGTTGAAAAGTATGCGGTACTCGAGTTCTTAGGAAAATGTTTATTCTAGCTGCACCTCGCTACCCAACCGCTTGAGATTGTCACCAGCGGAAGGAGCATTTAGGGGTTAACATATTCTTACAAAATCAGGCGTCTGGGTGGCGAGGTGGAGCTACATTAAACGTTTCTTCAGGAATTCGTGTCTTGCAAACTTTTGCCCCCGAGAGCACGTTTCTTCTTGATTCGTCTTTATGCCGAATTCTTACATGTTTCAACGTACAAAAATGTTCTTAAAAGATTTGATTTTTATGTTCTTTTATTATTTTTATGTAATGTACAGTACACTTGGGTACACCTGTACATGAAGCATTTTGAAACAAGGCAGAATGCGTAAAATGGCTCTTTAACACTGCACACGCTTTCTTCTGTTCGATACACATCGTTATTTTGAGCAGAAGCTATGACCAGTGAAAAGGCGCATTTTTTTGTGTCGTGGCAAATTTTGTGTCTTGGGGTCATTCTTGAAACAATAGGCCATTGCATTCTCAAAGGTAAAAAGTAGTAGTAGTAGTAGTGGTTTATCAATATAACAAAGAAAAGGAAGGACAAAATTTTTGCTAACCCTGGCGTCTGCCGTCGATACTGAAGCACCAGCTCTCGGCAGTGAAAATAAAGGGTAGAAGTAATAATAATAATAATAATAATAATAATAATAATAATAATAATAATAATAATAATAATAATAATAATAAGTTTTTGAAGAAAGGAAATGGTGCAGTATCTGTCTCATATATCGTTGGACACCTGAACCGCGCCGTAAGGGAAGGGATAAAGGAGGGAGTGAAAAAAGAAAGGAAGAAGAGGTGCAGTAGTGGAGGGCTCCGGAATAATTTCGACCACCTGGGGATCTTTAACGTGCACTGACATCGCACAACACACGGGCGCCTTAGCGTTTTTCCTCCGTTAAAACGCAGCCGCGGCGGTCGGGTTCGAACCCGGGAACTCTGGATCAGTAGCCGAGCGCCCTAACCACTGAGCCACAGCGGCAGGTAAAGGGTAGAAGGCAGAATGGAGAAATGAGATGAGAGTTGAGGGGACAGGAAGAGAGGATAGAGGGAAATGTAAGACACAAAAAATTTACACAATAAAAAATGTGTGCAGGCTGCACGCGTGATTACTTCATGATGAAGCAAAATTTTCCGATTTTAAGCAACTGTTCTTCGATTGATTTGGACGGACATGAGGAAACGAATTATTTGATTTTTAACTCTCTACGCTACCATACTGGCATGAAATACATTGAATGACCCAAGGATGTGATCTTTATTATTTGCCTATGCAGCTTATAGAAAACTCGAATAGATTGTGGATAAGGCATCAGTTGTTTCTGCAAGATTCAACTGTAGCAAAAATAATTGTCCTTTAAGCGAATTATGTGACCGCGTGACCAGAAAGGCTTTCCCTGTGCCTGGCACTACTTATTGGTTGCATTGTTACTTTAGCCTGCGTTCTACAGTCTGTTCGTTTGGTGTTTTTTTCTTTAGTGAAGAATTTGATGCTGGTTTCTTCAGATTTCTGTACTGCAGTATAAGTAAAGAATCTTATCTTGCAATAAATATTATGCGTAAGAAAAAATGTGGTAATAGCCGACTGTACAGAGGCACTGAATGACATCTCTGAGATGTTGGCGACAATAACACGGAAATTTGCACATTCCTGAGCGCGTTTTGTTTTCGCGAGCTGTCTTGTGGAGTGGGCAGACGCACGGTGTGACGGGCAGACAGAATTTGGGAGGCAAGTAGGGGTAGAACTATGGCCAATAAATGCATCCTGCCTTAAAATTGCGGTTGTGAATTTTGTTGTATCAACCTAATTGATGACTTGTACCGAAGTGGTGGACGCAGGGCGCACAAGAAATAGCGGAAATCTCTAGTCTTGACACTCCCTGTCTGCGTTGGTGATTTCTTTAGTAATATTGAATATGCGAAGACAGCGCAGCCAAGCCCAACAAAACGCTTTAAAGTTCACTGCACGAGAAGCGCATCTTTGCTCCTCGGCGACGCGGCTAATGATCCCTTCATCGTCTCTTGTTGGTTCGCTCATAAAGGAGTTCATGATGAATCAACAGCGTAAACAAAGAGGACCGACTGAAAGAAGGTACGCACTCCTTCTGCCCTGTTTGTTTGCGCTTGCGAATCATCGTGAACTGTTACCAACTGGGCCAATCTGCATTCCTTCTTTATAAAGCAGCCCTGTAGAAGGGTTCAATAAAACCATGGTCGAAACATTCCGAGCTGTGACAATGGTGCTGGCAAAAAAGTTGTAAAGAACACGTTTGGATTTTTCTTATCCGCACAACAGCAGGATCTGGTTTCAAATATGCTTTTCCTCGAAGCTATCTAAGCCTTACGGGTTCACTTTTCAAAAGAAAAGATGAGTATGTTTGTTTGTCACTGGAGAAGAATTTTTCTTAATTAACTGGCATGGCTCATTCGGAGAAGAATTATTCGTTTGCTCACATTTGAATTCAGGCCCGGAGCGTTCTGAACACAGTTAGGTGTGTGACGTCTATTGGCGTGGGTTAACCAAAAGAAACGCGCACAGAATGCGAGATTGTGTAGTGGGCACGCGAAGAGAATTTCATGGCATGTCACAAATGGTACTCGGTCGCCAAAAATAGCTATATATGTAGAAATGGTAACAGCAGTTTAATCAACGGAAAGAAAAGGGCCACTAAATACGGCGTGCTGCCGTAGAGGCGCGGTAAGGACGAGGTCACACTACAGGACCGTCGTCAGAAAGCTGCAATCCTGTTTTCATCAGCCTGGATATAATACTGCGTAGTTTTGAAATTTTTTCAGTGATGTAATGCAAACTATATTGACCATCCTGATGTGATTCCTCAACCATTAGTATCGTTATATTGTGCTCTGAGTAATATCTTTTGCAAAAATACTTTATTTTTTTGCCAGATTTCTGACTTCGTCGTCTTCAAAAAGGATTTCGATTTTTGCAACTTCCCAAAACGTAATGGGTGTAATTATTTCATGAAAACGCTCAACCTCTCACCAAATCAGCAGTAGCGTTGTGACATGCCTAGTGGGTTTAGGCACCTTCCTTCCCATGACTGTTGTTACGCAGAAGACAATGCATTAGTCATTTTCGAAAATGCATGGACACAACTAACGGGTGAAAGCATGGAGCGCAGAGCTGTGCTGTTCACCGAGATTTAGATTTGCGGTACGTCTTCTTTTTAATCTTACAGTAGGGTTTGGGAATGCTTCTCATCCTTCAAGTCAATCCGTCTGATATGACATTTATGACTGAAACCTTTATGCGAGGCCCTTTTATAATTATTTTTCCGTCTACTCTACACTGCCCGCATGAAATGAAATAGAAGCCAGATAACTAAAGGAGAAAGAGGAACAGCAATATGACACGATTAAATTAAAGAGGGCCTGAAGATGATACTGAAGATTCTTGAATGAGGCGTAGACCGCTGCGTGAAAGTCTTACTTTACCCTGTGTCCAATTGTCTATGTTTTTCCCTCACCGCGTTTGTGTTCGCGTTTTACTCCACCCTAAGAGTACTTCTTAGAGCACGCAATAGCGCCTTGGTGCTGCTCAGAATTGATTAAGAAAGGTGAGTACAGTTCATTCAAGGTAAACTATTTTGTTATATGAGGCAATTATTTTCCTGCGAATTACTGCCGAAGATTTCATTAAAGAGCATTTTTCATCTCTTAGTGGTAAATATTTTTATTCAGAGAAGACTGTTAGCTCCAACAATAATTTTTGTTCACCTCATCCAACACCATATCGCAAATGGTGGCAGTCCAAGAATATATAACAATTAAAACTGCCCTTTCCGCCCCACCTAGGGCACAGCGGGCACCTCTCGAAGACAGAAATAATAAGTAGCCTTAAACGCACTGCCTTCCGGAGGCAGCAGCCACACATCTAAAGTTATTTCAAAATTTCACCACTGCCCCTCACTGTCTCCTTCTCTTATTGCGTTTTCTACGCTTCATACCCAATGTGGTACCGGCAAAGAACACCAAGTTACCAGCCTGCACGTTGCTCGTATAGTCCTTATAGATTTACGTTTAATTTCTGGGAAGCCTGCACCAAATTTAGGATGACTGGTATGCGCGGCATTCTGGATACCGTTTCAGTATGCTGCTTGTTGTAAACATCATGTTCATGTTGAAAAATAAACTCGTAGCAAATCGATAACCGCGAGACTTCTTTGTGGTGACGCATGTATGGAAATAAAAAAAACGCCTTTTCTTGACATCTCTTCTTCTCTGTTCTGTTTATATCTTGTCAAAATAGCGAGAGATCAAGTACACAGCGCGCGTTTTTTCCTGTTTTATTGTTCGAGCGTTGTGAATTTTTGAACATATTTTTTCGTAAGCCGCTATTTTCGTTGCAATGTAATGCGTATAACTCTTGGTATTTTGGAAATGTCAAGCCGTTCTCAACCTTCCAGTCGGCCCAGAAATTTAATACCAACGGCACTACTAAGCAATTGGAATTGCCGGTTTGGCAACAAGCGCTCCAGGATGTCAGTCTCAGTTGCTAGGCTCCATAGTCCAGCTTCGAACCATCGCAGCCGATTAATTGCTTGCAGCGATAGCAACAACAATTAAACATTTCCACGATGGGAGCAATAAAAATTTTTAAACATTTCTGAACCCTCCATAAAAATGTTATTTCGGGGTGTGGAGTTTTTTATTTCTTTGAAAAAAAGGCAATAGCTAGAGGTGTTAACGGTGACTTTTTACTTTTGGTCAGTGGTTGTAGTATAAGAAATTTGTTGAATAATTACATCCTGACCTCGCATATAACGGCTCTTGTGAGACTAACGAACGACACCATTTTCTTCATAGTTATTTGTGTGGGAAAGTCCTTGTCCGGACAAGGACTCCGAGGAGCCCAACAAATCTAATGTAGACCTCAGCCTTCTTCTCATGCCTGAGAAAATGAATGAGGTGTACCATTAAATGCGTTAAAGCACAGGGTAAGAATTTTTAGAATTAATAGTTCTCTTATATTATATTTTGTTAAAGCTCGCCACGTTTTTCAGAAAACTAAAAACAGATGAAGCTCTTACAAGTGGATTGTCTCCTAAAAGTAAATTGGGGTGTAAGAAAATGCGTTGATTGTAAAATACAGTAAAATATCTTTTCCTTAGGCGTTCGAGTTTTGAGCACCAGAATAAGATGTTAGTTACTGTGAGCTCATCTCCACGTTTCGCGCATAAGGGTTTGTCTTGTTTTGTCAGCAGAAAGTTATGTGTTAGGCGTGTGTTTCCGAAGCGCAGGCCGCGTAAAACTGCCTCTATAAAACATTCCTGATGCCTGCATGATCTCCATTCTCCCAGAATAGGTTCTACTAAATCTAGTTTGTTATTTTCTGCACAAGTATATGTAGAAAACCATTTTTATTTTATTTTTACTAACTTTATGCAATCTGCGTAGGGTATTTTACAGTCCTGACTTCCTTATGGTGAGCTTGAGCAGCGCACGCGTCAGCTCTCTCGTTGCCACTAATTCCAAGGTGGCTTGGTATCCAACAGAGCTTAATTTCCTGTCTTTGTGTTTCAGCAGTTATTATGATCTGTATCATATTTCCTATTAAAGGATCTCTTACATTTCTGACGTTCAGTGTTGTGATTGCACTCAGCGAGTCCGTGTAGATAACGCTGCCTTGAATGTTCCTTTTAACTATTTTTGATACATCTACTGAAATGCTATAACATTCGGCTGAGAAATTGACACGAACTGAGGCAACCTGACTACCTCTTTCCATTTATCTTGCACTACAGCACTTCCGACGTAAAGTGCTGTTTTAGACCCCTCTGTATCAAATGCTGTGTATTCTTTGTACTTTTTGTCTAGCGCGAAAAATTCTATTAATATGGGTTCACGTGCAGTTTGCTTTTTATGAAATTGTGTCAGTGTGTAGTCGCCTACAGCAGGAAAGGTGTACTAAGGTGGCAGTGGTTCGGGTCTTGGGGGAACATCAAGTAGTTTGACCAGAATCCCTAATTCCTGGAAAATTTATTCAAAACGAAGAATATGGGGCCTCGTCGCATCTGGTTTGTTACTGAAACGCTACTTAAACGGGCACTTCGTAACTATGAAGTAGCTGAGATGTTTTGCAGTTTAACGGGTTTTTAGGACGTATGCACATGTGGGCATGGCTCTTCTATCTGCAAGTGACGGTTAGTTAGTTTCTACATACAGAAAGTTTATGGGTGGCGTCCTGTATGCAGCAGTGGAAAGACGCAAACCAAAATTATGTATTGGACCTTGTCCTTTAAGACACGATGATCTCCCTGACCCATAAACTTTACATCTGTATTCTAAGGTACAATGAACAACAGACCGATAAATTTGTAAAACGCATATCCTATCAGAACCTTAGTGTTTTCGGGATAGTACTCTAGGTATGTTCAGGGATTGAGAGGATTTCTTTTGTAGAGCATTAATATGAGGTAGGAATGTTAGCTTTTTGCCAAGTGTAATGACCAGAAATATTATTTCATTTTTATAGGTAGTTGGAATTTGTTTAGGTGTATGCTGGGGTTGGTTTGTAGGCCTCGTTTTAGTGAGAACAGCACGCCCACTGTTTTCTGTGTAGAGAACTGGAATCCATTTTTGTCTGCCCATGTCTCTAGTTTATTGTTAACTGTGTTAGTCTCTCGCATGTTGTTTCATTGGAGGATGTACAAGCTTTTTGAAGGTCGTCGACACAAACTGAGTACATCATAGACCTTGGGATTATTTTGCTAATGGAATTCATCTTTGAAATAAACAATGTTGTGCCTAAAATACACCCTGAGGAACTCCATTCTCTTGAACGAAGCTCATGCACAGGG